>KK114224.1:83386-100842 GCA_000611955.2 Stegodyphus mimosarum | reverse complement strand
CAACAAAAAAAAAAAAAAAAAAAAAAGCTAGGTAAATGGTGTCAACCAATAAATAAATAGAGACTGAATAAAATTAGTTATTCACCCTTTTTTTTTTAATTCACGTGAAAAATCAACATTTTTAAAAATCCTTTAATATGTCGCAAACTGCTGCTTTCTTATTAGAGAAAAGATTCAAAAAATAAACTATCAGTTGACGAATGGTCGAATGGCGAAAGCCATGAAATTGTGGTAATTCGACCTTTAAGTCCTATTCCCAGTGATTGAATAGTGTGTGAGCTTTCGCGGTTTGTAATAACACAAATACGCGCTATTTTTCCCTAAAATCTTCTTCAAGAAGACAACATTTATTAAATATGCTCTTCGCACTTAAATCATAAAACTCAATTCAACAGCAATATCACAAAATATTTAAAAACAGCACATCTTAAGAATTTCCGATATACAGTCTCGCGCACTGGAGATAATGTTTCGCCCCCTTTCGTATAGTGCTGCTATTCCTCGCTTTGAAATCGTTGAGTTTGTTAACCAAAAATGAGTTAAAGTGTTATGAAATACACTCACGTTTGTGAAAATTGCAACACCAAGAAGGAATCGTCATAATTGAATGCAATTTAATACACAGTTGAGTGGTAGTGGTACAAATAAATGATTAAATGTTCAAAGCAAACAAACAAGAACAAGAGATCAGAATCAGTATTTTGTGTGGCCACCACGCGCCGCAATAAGTGCTGCTACACGACGTGGCATGGAGTCAAACAAAGTTTGAATGTCTGACTGAGGAAGAGCATTCCATATCGTTTGTACGCGTACCCAAAGTTCGTCTGCAGACGCAACAGGACGAGGATCACGAGCAAGACGCCGACCAATGACATCCCACACATGTTCAATTGGCGACATATCCGGGGAACACGCAGGCCAAGGAAGAAGCTGTACCTGCTGCGCTGCAAAGAAGGATTTAACAATCCGAGCAGTATGAGGGCGGGCATTGTCCTGTTGAAATACAGCGCCTGGCAAGCTTTGAAGGAAGGGAACAGCTTCGGGCTGTAGAACTTCACGGATATACCGGTTGCTGTTCAGATTGCCCACAATTCGTAGCAATTGAGATCGTCTATGATATGCTATGGCGCCCCAGACCATAACTCCGGGTGTTCGTCCACTGTGGCGTTCGATAATGCACTCCGGAAGGTGGCGTTCACCGGCATAGCGTCTGACACGAATGCGGCCATCATGGTACCACAAATTAAAGCGGGATTCGTCAGAAAACACGACATGCTGCCAATCAGCACGCCAGTCTCTATGCTGATTGGCCCATTGTAGCCGCAGGCGGCGATGGTCGTGCGTTAGGGGGATCCTGTATAAAGGAGTCCGTGCGCGCAGTCCACACTGCAGCAGACGTCTACGAATTGATGAAGCACACAATGAAACACCTGTAGCTATTGACCACAGTGCTGCCAATTGTCTAGAGGAAGCTGTACGGTCCGTCCGCGCCATGCGGACCAGGTGTCTATCATCGCGAGCTGACGTCACATTTCGGGGTCCACTCCCGGATTTCCGAGTTGTCCGACACTCGTCCGTCCACTGCTTCCAAACGCGCATCACTGTGCTGCTGTTACGCTGCACACGAGAGGCTACTGCACGATACGACAATCCAGCTTCACGAAGGCCGATGATTCTCCCTCGTTCAAACTCTGTAAGTTGTTCAAATCTCGCTCTCTTTCGTCGACGAGGCATAAGTACAGATTGAGTTAACGTTTACCACTAGCAGATAACCACCGATAACCATACACGCCTCGCTACAGCCGTCTATTTATTCGAATCCATCAGCCGTTCAGAGGGCGCTGCTCAGCATACGCATGCGCTACGGATTTGCAATTCTAATCATTTGCATATCATGCGCTACTTTGCATTTCCTGAAAATTTCAGCTCACTCGCGTAAGTCCTTCATGGTGTTGCAATTTTCACAAACGTGAGTGTAGATAATAAAACAAGTTCTAGATTAGGGCTTCCAGATGCCCATATTTGAGGGGTGGACTAAGTTATTCAAAATTTGATTTTCACAGTGCGAGAAACATACATTCATGCCAGATTTTTCATTATTTAATTTCTGTAAATAAAGTGCAGGGCTATAATATTTGGTGGCAACAATTTGGAAAATCAAACGCCTTTTTATAGTCGACGACGCAAAATGCCAAAACGAAATTAATAGCCCTTTTGGGTAAATTGCCCCTCTGGACTAAAAACATAAGTTACAACCAACTTTTGTTGGAGGTCGCATGCAGCTGGATGGAATACCGAATAACCATGCAGAAACCATAAAATCATCTGAACTTAGACACCATTCTACGTCCGATCTCCCCAACAAAGTTATCTTAAGATTTGAGAAAGTACAGAATAATCAAAATTCTCAGAGCAGGAAATTATCTCATAGGTAGTACCATATATGTACGACTTATAAAAACAAATTTCACATTGTTCATGTGCAGCCTTCGTCATAATCCGCTTCAAAAAGAAACTTCCTTTGAATATCGTCATGTAAAACGTAGTATTAAGAGTTAATATATAAGAACAGCAACTAAAACAAAAATTACGGAAAAATTTTATAGGTAAGTTTTACGCTTTCTTTAACGAGAAAATTCTTAAAATTTGTAAATTATCCCTGGATGTTCACGCATATTGCAACAACACTAGTCGGGTTCAACATCAATTGTTACATATTTTTGTCTCGGTAAATACATTATTTTAGAAAAAAAAATCTCATTTTGGGTAATATGGTACCATATATGGTGAATGAAATCTCTACGAACACTGGTAGTTCTTTTGGGGAGCGTCGTTTTCCATAATGAGATGAATTTGCCTATCGCCGAAGGGCAGCACTAAGAGCTGTGAAGCATAACGTGTATGATCATTCCTCGAAATCATCCCCTGAAACCCTCAGAACAAAAGCACCGAAATGCAAGGGGTTAAAACTGAGAAGCTTGAATTCCAAGAACTTTTAGAGCGAACCGAAGGTGATCCCTACAACCAGGAAGAGAAAGAAATAACTACGTTGATCTTGAACTTTACACTTCTTGTAATAACATCCCACTGTAGACGATCTCTTCACAATTTCCTTTCGTTATTAAGCGACACCCATCTGCAAGCCAAACGCGATTTTTTCTTTCAGAAATTTCTCCAAGAAGGCAACCATCTCTTTAGACCGTCAGCCTATCCCACATCGGTAATGAAAGCCATGAACAAAACTAGCGTTATTCACTATTTCAGCCTCTGATGCATCAGGTGAAATCAAGAAATTAATGACATAAAATTTCATACTTCAAAATTTTGAACTCTCCAAAAGATTTCAAATTTTTTCCACCCTTTTTTTTTTTCCTAACTTTCATGCACTTTTGTATATAAACGACGATAAGCATATTACTTTACGTTACAGCGACTAAGCACTTCAGAAATGTGAATATGACGTCTGAAAAGTTTTAAAATAAGACAAAGTCACTAGATAACCTGTACCGTGAGAAAATAGCCCCGAATTTTGATGCAATATCTTCAGAATCTATTCCACCACACAACTTCAGGATATATTCGAGAATTTTTTTCGGATTTCGTAATATTCCAGGATTTTTGTAAATAATGTACTAAGTTTTGCAACAGCCGCTCCAAAAGAGTCATGGACTCCCTTTAAAAAAATACCAGAACAAATATGTTAACAGTAAAAATACCGACCCCTTTTTTATGCAATGTATTTTGAGTGACCTGTGGGGAGCACAAAATTAATAACTTTTGAAAGAAATTTTTGTTCTTATTCCATCTTCACTCCGAATTTGGTGAAATATACGATGCAATTAAATCACTTAAAACATTGGAAGCGAATCGTTTTTAAGAATTACTAAAATTCAAAAGTATGGAAGAAAATATTTAGGGAGAAGGAGAGTTGCTTAATGAAAAATTATTCGGTAAGATACTACGTTTTTAAAGATGTTCAACCGCAAAAAATTAAACAACGATCCTTAACTTCTGCATAAAACTGAAAATCGTTGAATTCACAACTTCAGTATAAAAGTGGAATTGAGGTGACATGGAATGATATTTTTCCATTTTCAGAAAAATCAATAACCGTCCAAATACATAATATTAATAATTAGACTGCAATTAAAATATACAGAAGCAGAATGCATATTTTGATAACTATAACAAAATTTAGGGTAAGAAGAACTAAACATCGCCATCTAAAAATTAAGCAAAAATTTAATCTTAAGCTGGTTTTACTGAAATTCTTCCATTTCGAGGTATCAGACAATGAGGTCCCTTTTTTCAAGGAGCAAAATTATTATTTCTTTCATGTATTGGCGCTAACGTTAAACGTTATCGCCCTCAAATTCATGATACTCAGAAACTATAATACTGCTGAATTGCACTATAAATTCAGGCCGTTTATGAAAGAAAATAAGGAATTTTTAAATATCAGGAAAATGATTAAGTAAAGTCGTTCTAGAAAATAATGGTTTTTAAACAATTGATTGTATAAATAAACTGTGGACGAGATACGTAGCATGTTAATTGTTTGAAAAAATATCCCCTTTTTTTTTTCCTTCTTTTCTTTAGACCCCAACACCAGCTACGGCCATAATTGCTATATCACAACGAAAGTTATGCCTGCCATAAGTCTGTTCGACTCATGATCGAAAAGAGACTAATTTCCACAGGGATTGGGCTATTTTGTCTATGTGACTGAGAAAATGAACAAATGTGTTCATCGATGGAATACGTCTTGCCGCGGAGTGGCTTCGAAAAAATCTGGTCCCCTTAATTTAAAATAAAACGTTTAAGGCAAATGAACGAGTAACTGATAAATGACCACCAATTACGTAATTAACTGCGTTAAAAAAATTTTAAAAAAAAACTAATTAAAATTCAGGCTAAATTTTCAAAGTCAAATGTCATTTTTACTGATTAGGAAACTTTTTAATTTCTGAAAAGCTGAAAATAATCAGCTTTAGAATTAAAGCATGAAAATTACTTTTTACCTTAGAAGTTAGGTAGAATTCTCCTTTGAGATGCAGGCCGTCCCCAATTTTCATTTACAGACACTGCCTATATATTCAATGTATAATTAATTCACTCTAGATTTGTAAAAAAAAAAAATTCATATATTTCAAGATAAACTTTTAATCACTCTAATTTCTATATATAAAGCGCTATTCAGGTTCCGCAAAATAAAGCGCACTGCTTTCCTTAGAGCGCAGCACGTCCAAGCTAAAAAGAATAGGTTCGCACTTCGGCGACAGTTACGACAATGCCTTGGTTTCTACTGTAAAGAATAAGCACTGGACGCCGGTTAATTATATAGGTTTAAGTAGAGATAATCTGCAAATCTCTCTTGTGATCTCGTAGCATATTCACTCTTAAACCTACTTTATTCAAAGCTGCGGTGGAAAAATTCAAGATTCCAAAGGAGTTTTCGGGAAATTAAAATTTGGAGAATACTGGAGATTTCGAGATTAAAACGTAAAAATCCCAAAAATCATTCTCCGCTGCAATTAAGAAATCTTTTACAACAGTATTTCGTATTCTACTTGTGCTAAGCGGTAAGAAAATTCTAATCATTCCACTTCTTAAAAAAAAAAAAAAAATCCTTATTTAGCGGAAGCAGAGGTTATTTCGAAACACAAATGCGAGTTGCATTTGTAAAAAAAAAAAAACACTTCCAAAAATTTACCACCAATTTTTTACACTGAAAATTCCCCGTGTTTCGCATAAATGATTACTAGGAAGAAAGTGGTAGATATTTTTCATGCCGCACTCACGGATGATCTCTCCTATTATCATTACTCATTTTTTCCTGAGGCGAAGAATATTTTTCTATGGGGGCGGAAGCGAACGCATCGTGTGCTCCAGTTAGGCGTGACCATTTCATCGAGACAAAAGAGGCCAGGTGGGTCAGTTCAGCTGACTCAACTCAGAACCCGTCGATTCCAACGGAAACCCCTTTTCCCCAGGGTTTCTGTACACAATTCCCCTTCCTCCCCAACGCATACAACTTGTCTACACCCCAAAGTAAAGCGTAAAACGTTCGGATGATGCGGTTAACATCTACATAACACAGTCTAGGAACTGGATCGATGAACTCAAAAAAGTTGGAGCAAGCTTCGCGGTCCAAAAGAACAAACAATAGATTCCCTTCGTGGTAATCTAGATCTAGCAAGACGGTCAATGGCAGAAATAAACTAGTTATTCATTTTGTCGCATTATTACTCCAATGGCAAAAAAGGTGGGACGAGATACCCGGTCAAGAGTAAATAATCCGACGAGCCCGACTGTAAAAGCCCAGTTTACAGATAAATTTACATTCCTTCTTGTGATAAGTTGGAATCTTCTCACTTCTGCGTCAAATGGCAATTTTATTCTGACTTTTAAACACCTTTTTTACAAAAATGCGTGCGTCCCTAATTTCGTTAAATGAGAAAGTTCCTTTTTTTTTTTTTTTTTAAATGTATCGACCTGTGTTGAATGGTTGAATGGAACTCGAGAAATTTAATAAAAACTCGTGTGTCTTTTATTTCGTGTGCGAATGA
The DNA here is from genome assembly GCA_000611955.2 of Stegodyphus mimosarum. Taxonomy (NCBI): domain Eukaryota; kingdom Metazoa; phylum Arthropoda; class Arachnida; order Araneae; family Eresidae; genus Stegodyphus; species Stegodyphus mimosarum. The sequence continues at coordinate 94,273 of KK114224.1, read as the reverse complement.
GATACAAGCAATTTCAGGATGCACAATTCCTATTCTCAATTATGCTGACTGAAAACGACAAAATACATGAAGAAAAAATCCAAACCCACTGCTTATCTCAAACGAGTAGCAAAGAACTACAATTATTATATATTTTACAAACAAACAACGGAGTTTATACCACCAGCTAAATACTGGGGATATTTTTATTTCAGGTACAAGGGTTAATTAAAACTGCCTTTTTGTGATAAACTCCGGATAAAGGAGACTTATTCAAAATTCGTAACTACACGCAAAATGAACTACGAAACCCAAGTAATTGAAAAAAACCTGAAGCTAACTCTTCCAATCACCTGCGAAAAGGCCAGGAATCAGAGTATCATGAAACTATTTACATAGCTGGCAGCCTTGAAATATGGAAAACTTGGGAGTTTCTCGCGCTAAACCGTGAGTTTCTGGGAGGTTTTTCTCGCTTCGCGGAGCAAATGAAATGTAAATTGACTTCAATTCCTAATAAGGCATGATTCATGTGATTCAATTATTTACGATTCTGACGTAAAATACATTAATAATTAATTACATGTTCTAAATTTTATGTTCTTTTCTAATTTCATTCAGTAATTACACTTTTTATGCTGAGAAAATCCTACGAAGGGAAAGGAAGCTTTAATTCGTCAAAATACTTTTAAACACAATGAAAATAAAATTAATGATTTACGCACGTGTTACTATGTGGATAAACTTATTAATGTACCACTGATATAAAACAAAATTAAATATAAATATTTTAATGATTAAACATAGGTTGAATCTTCATACAAATTCTACCTTAATCAAAAATTTAATTACAATAATTACGCTGAAGATCACTAAATGTGGGGAATGAAATTTCAATAATTTAAATTCCATTAACTCAATAACTTCCATTTATTGTTGACAAACACTTTCATAGTAAAGGCTAAAAATCTGAAACTAGGAAATTCGGTTACCTACAGGAAGACTGGGAGATGTGACGGAAAACCCGGGCGTCACCGGGTTTTATCGCCTTCCCAGGGTGGATGATGTGCGACAGTGACAGCATGCCGAGATGCTGATGAAGAGCTACAGCCCGTTGCACTACTATACCTTCAGAGAGTGTTAAATGGCATTTTCACTGGAACAATACATTGCCAAACACACTTGCAGTTAACATCAACGCTTTGCAAAATATCCACATGATGAACGGTCAGCAGGATACTCGGATTTCTCGTCATTTGATAATATGTGGGACGTAATGTATCATCGCATGAATGTTCCTCGACGCCCTAGCAATGAACTACAGTGCTCAAGCATAGAAGCATTCAGAATCAGTGTCATACTTGTAGAGACATTAGGTTATTACGAAGCAGGAGACATGAAAAATAACCAACGCCTTCGCCGGGAATCGAACCACGGACCTCTAGGTTACGCGTCGAGCATGCAGACCACTACACCACGAAGGCGGGAGAAATACCTTATATACTCCCCTTTTTAAAGGGCGACTGGGGTTTTGGGGACCCAATCGCCAAATCGCGGTGGTGGAGAATCATCATCCACCACCTTTTTAGTTCGGGCGCCAGTGTAGAGACATTAGGTTATTTTTGAAAGCATCAGACATGAAAAATAAGCAACGCCTTCGCCGGGAATCGAACCACGGACCTCTCGGTTACGCGTCGAGCATGCAGACCACTACACCACGAAGGCATGCGAAGAAGGCGGGAGAAATACCTTATATACTAAGCTAACGATTGTATCTGGTGGCTGTTCGCTGTGTATTCGGCCACTCAGCACGCGTTATTGTTATTGTTGTTGTCGTGTCTATTACCACATGGAAGAATGATTGCCAGAGCCTACTCCGAAGAGAGGTTGGACTTCTATTTTTCACCCCTAATTTAGAGGGAGAGCACCCCAGGGGGGGAATCCAAGGGTCTCCCACCAATCCACACGAGAGGACTTTCGGCTCGCCGCATATTTAAAGTGTCGCTATGCCGCACCGACACTATACATTTACAAACATCCATGTCTTCTCCGGGATTCGAACCCGGGCCTTTCGGTACCGTAGTAGGCTCTCCTAACCACTATACCATCTGGGCGACTGAGCACGCGTTAATTGTTCGAAATTAAAATTTATATTTGAAGTGTACTTTTCTATCTGTGTGCCAAATTTAGTCTCCATTTAAAGCACCATTTTCTCTGTGAAAGCACCACATATCAGTCTAAAGTAAAGATTCACCATTCAAAAGTATTTTTTACAGATTCCAGACATTCGGAATACTGACGCATTTCATAATAATTTCATTACAATGTATTTTATATGAAGCACCTATTTAAAACAGGCTTATATATCGTATACAAGCTTCCGTCTTTTGTAGCACTCGGGGGATCTTATCACGATCTCTACCATATAAAACGGGCCTATATCTACACCAGCTTTAAAAGATAATAAATTTGCCAAAATATGGGCTCCTGGACTCGTAGGGCCTCCGGCCAATGCCCATATGTTAAAAAGGTAAGGAAGGTTAGGCGCGACATTTCTAACCAATGTTGTTGTTGTTGTTGTTGCCGTGTTCATGACCATGTGGAAGAATGATTGCCAGAGCCTACTCCGAAGAGAGGTTGGACTTCTATTTTTCACCCCTAATTTAGAGGGAGAGCACCCCAGGGGGGGGAATCCAAGGGTCTCCCACCAATCCACACGAGAGGACTTTCGGCTCGCCGCATATTTAAAGTGTCGCTATGCCGCACCGACACTATACATTTACAAACCTCCATGTCTTCTCCGGGATTCGAACCCGGGCCCTTTGGTACCGTAGTAGGCTCCCCTAACCACTATACCATCTGGGCAACATTTCTAACCAATCAAATGGCGTTTTGAAGTACAAAAATAAAATTTTAAGTCGTTAGTAGTAAATTATATATCACAAAGTTGTGGTTGTTAAAAATGGAGAGACATGCCATTATAAGTTCAAAATAAATGCAGCAAATTTGAAAATATAAATTTCTAATATACATTTTAAGGAATAAAATTTTTAAAAAACTACACCGAGAAATTTTCAAATTACTCACTAGTGAAAATATTAAAAGACACGAACCTACATTCTAAAGATTCACGTTTATTTATACCATAACTGCCAATTTTGAAATATGAGAAAAGTTTCTGGGAATATATCGCACTGCACGGCGACATGATAACAAAAGAATTCCAAATTAACTAAAATCCACGTTATAGCACATAGTTCAGGTAACTGAACTATTTATAACGTGATTCTGTTGTAAAATATATTAATATTTAATTAAAGCAAGAACTTTAAAATTAGTGAATTTCAAAATTTAATCAAAAGGAAACGCCTGAAAAGTAAAATCCTGCGCTATCACTGCAAAAATAATATTTAATTTAATAAAAGTTACAGGGAATATATAGGACATTATCTGCTAGGAAATTCGAAGTGAAGTTTAGAATGCAAATAAGCACTATTGTGGTAAAAACTGGCAAATTAGAAAGTTAATTTTGAATACTGTGGTAATAATTAACTGAAATTTAAATATACATACACTGGAATGTCAAAACGTAAAAGAGAAGAATAAAACAAGAGAATTATTGATAGTTCCACAGAAAGATCCCGACTTAGCAAAGGGTACATTTGCATTCTAAATTTCACTTCGGATTTCCAAAGAAATAATTTCCTTTATACTCTCTATAACTTTATTAAATTAATATTTAATTATATATTTTTATGTTCTTCGGCTATTTTCATTTCGTAATTTTCTTACACTTTTATAGTGAAAAAATCTTGAGTAGGAAAGTAATACTTATATTTATCAAAGAGCTTTTATTAAATGCAACGGAAATAGTATTACAGATGAACTTAGTAATGTAACATTCATTCATGTAAAACAAAATTAAATACAAATGTTAACTGATTAAATAGTAGCGGAACTTCATAAAAAGGTCTAGAGATATCTACAACAGATTAAGAGGATTCAGATCAAGTAAAATTTAATATGAAAAATTACGCTGAAAATCACAAGGGGCGCTGCAATGGAATTTGGGATTAATTTAATAAATTTCATCTACTGCTAAGAAGCATTTCCCTTACATGGTTTCTTTACACAGCATTTTCCTTCTCTACATATAATTTAATGCAGGATAATTTTCCTTTTTTGGGATTTTGCGGCCGGGTCAATGAAAACAATCCTTTAAGTCGAAGTTATCGTTTAAATGGAATTCAACTGCATTTCATACTCAGCGCTGACATATACGCAAAGATCTCAAAATATACATGAACAAGAGCAAGCTGCTATTTAGCTGTAAAATTATTTATAGATATTGGTAAGAATTATTCGCAAGTCTTCAGGAAGTGATGCTAAGACAATACATCAAGGTCAAACACATACGTATTCAGTGTTTTCCACATCACAGATCATGGAGAGGTATTGAATTCGGAAGGAGGTCGGAACAATTTTTCTGCCACTAGATTGGAAACAACTGAGATCACGCCTACACATCTAGTTCAACTATAATTTATACTAAATGTTTTAAATTACAAACTAAGAGACTTTATTAAAGTTCAAACCATTCTCGGACTTCCGCAAAATTTTTTCAAACCTCTTCTTACATTCGATATTAATATGAATTTGTAAATTAGGGGTATTATTTTTCAAAATTTAAAACTACATATACAGTTTTAATATTTTATTTTTTAAGAAAGTAGTTAAATCATTAAAATTAGCAAGTCGCAAGATAAATATTTGATGGGTCAAAAAACACTGCGGGCATTCTAAGCGATAAATACATATAATTATCCCGTATTCTATCGAAAGGAAAGGCATTTCTATCTTTTCCAGCACCTGAATTTTGACGACAGTGCCTTGATTTATATTGATGTTCAGAAGTACATGGGAGAAAACAAAATCCAAAATTTGTCGAAATATTTGCATGCGATTCGGCCCAAAGTGCGTAGCAAATGCAAAATCATAAGCAAAAGTATACAGTTTACTCATTTCTTAAGAAAGGGAGGGATCTACGAGGGAGAAAATTTCATTCTTCCATCAAAGCCTTCTTAATCCCATAAAGACTCCGAGATTAAAGGAGAATTCTTGTAGCAGCTGTTTAAAACATTTCAAATAGGAGTCCGGAAACCTTACATAATCTTTTTTAAGACATCTCGTCTTAGTATATTACCAGCAGCTAAATAACTGCATGACAGTATATGGAATTTGGTACAATCATTCATCGTGACGCCGTTTCGTACCAAGAAGTCCACTATCACCATAGTGGTCAATTTTCTGGTATCAGAGGGACAAATTTAAGTGTTTCAGCAATATAGGCATAACTTTCTTAATTATTATTTACAATATTGAATACAATGTGATTTGGATGCTGACATCAGTTTGTTTCTGTGAACTATCGCAAATATATTTTAGGTCTTTATGTTAATCATATAAAATACAACAATCTAATTTTCTGCTTCCCCAAAATTAAGAAAATTAAGTCATCCAGGGCACTACAAAAATTATAAGAATCAGAGCCTACGGTATTTCTTAAAGAGCTAATATTAATAATTACAGTGCAAAGTAAAAACATAAAAAATAAATTGGTAGAGATTTACGCAGTAGCATGAAAAACTGCGAGGAAAACCACTCGATTTTTAAAATTTTTTAATAAAACTAAAAAAAAGTTTAAAACAAAATTGTAAAATATACTCATTTCCATTAGAAGATAATATTTTTAACGCTGATCGAATTAAACTTACTTTCAGACTGTTTGTCAGTGAAATGTCCTTCCTAGGAATGGTTGACTTTCCACTCCTGTTCGCATTCTACAGTTTTCTGAATGGCAGAAATTTTGGACCCTTACCATCACAATTAAACAGATCAAAAGTAACTTACAAAGCATCCAAGAAGATTAAAACAAACTATTCAATGCGAAATATAAAACGTAGCAGCAATATCAATGGACACGCAGTGTTTCCTTTATTTCAACCAAACATACGCCGAATATACACATGACTAGCCGTGGCTTTCAAGAAACACAAACAGCAATTCCCCCACAGCAATATTCCCCTGAGCTTTCTCTCGGAAGGAGGATATAGACCGTACCCCTTGAATGAATAAAAGTCTAGGAAGTGTTGGCGTGAGGTCTAAGATCCTGTTTGGCCTTCTACAAAGGCTTTTCGCACATATCATAGTTTTATTGTATTTACAGAAATATTTGACCTAAAATTTGTGCGTTTTAAATATTCTTTGATAACTCTTATTCTTCACTATCTTCCCACACCGTAATTTCCCAGACAATAAAAATAAAGCCTTTTGTAGTATCCGAAGAGGTGTTTTAGCCCATTCCTCTTGGACAATCCGCTTTTTAAAAGTCCAAAATTATATGGGTGATACATCAGGAGATTTACTACGGATATGGCCTTGATATTCGTTTCTTGTTCCTTTTTAGTCCAAAGGGGCTTTGCCCCTGAAGGACTATTGTTTTCACTTTGCGATTTTACGTCGGAACCTAATTAAATGTCGGTTCACTTTTCAAACTGTTGCCACCAAATATTGCAGCCCTGTATTATATTTAACAGAATTAAATAATGAAGAATGTGCATAAATGTATGTATGTTTCTCGCATTGTGTACAGCGGTATCTAGAGCTATCGAATTTTGAATGACGTAATCCTGCTGCGAATATATGGGCATATGAAGACCAAATTTGTAATTTGTTCTATTACCGATTTCATATTTTGTAAAACTTTAACGAATTTTTATTAACAAAGTCAATGATTTCAGAGCGAGCAATGGCAGCGTTGTACAGAAAAAAGAATTTTATCTCCAGTGCGTGAGACTGTGCATAGGAAATTCTAAAGATATGCTCAGTTTAAAATTATTTTTATATTGTTCTTTAACTGAATTTTATGGTTTAAGTGCGAAGAACATGATATTTAATAAATAAAGGTAACACATAAAATGTTTAAAAAACGCCCCTTTGGGCGTAATTTAAAATATGAAACCTTTCAGATTTTATTTCTCTCTCGCTCTCTCTTTTTTTTTTTTTTTTCTTCAGGAAATTAACAATTAACAGTGGATTTTGACGTGTGGCTTCTTACTTTGTCTTTATGCAGTTCTACTCATTGATAGCACTGTGAATAAACAGAAGGTATTTCATATTTGAAAACTGTGTATAAAATGTGTTCCTGACAATATGTGAAGTTGATCTTAAACATTTCTACAGTCTCTTTATTTTTAATTTCCCATTATATGAAAAAACCAGCAACCATCATAAATCTCTTTGAAAAACGTTTTTTAGATTATTTTAACTATGTTTTAAAGACTTTTTTTTTCCGCTTTGATGATAATAAATGAATATCTCTTTATTGCAATCATTTAAATATACTCAAGATTCATCTACTGTGACAACATTTTTCCATTTTTGTTCAGATAAATTTTTTTCATAATGAGTTCTGAAGCGCGTTCGGCGATTCGTCGAGGAGAAAGACGATGGCGTTATGTTTTATCGCTTTCTTAAGATTCAAATCAGCATTAATTCTCTTGTTTACAGCTGCTGACTCTGAGCATTTTAATGATTTTGCAACTGTTCTTTGACTTAGCGAATTTTGTTTAATATTAAAGATCTTACGTTTGCAACATTCGAAACATTCCGTTTTCTTCCTTGGGTACGTATTTGGAACAATTTTTCTACTTAAAGCCAAACTTCCACATTTTTTTCCTTTCTTGTTGACAATATTACCTCACGTAGCTTTAGAGATCGAAAAATTATGGCTTTCACAGCGGTTTTTTATAACTAGATACGAATAATTTTCTTCGCAAAACGCACAAAGAGCCTTCCATCCATTGCTTCTTTAGAAGTGTTATTTTGCATGAAAACAAAACTGTCAAGCAAGCAGCAGACGATAATTTATATTTTAAAAAATATAGTTCAAAATGTTTAAAAAAGTTGGTTTCAAAAACATAGTTATAATGTAAAGTTAATGTAAAAATTTGTTTTTATAGCAAAGCAAAATCGTCTAAAAAATGTGCGAACAGCCTTAGTTATAAGGAGAATGAATAAGGTAAGCAATAGTTTTCCTTAAATAACGACTTATCACCAAAATCGGCAAACATTTAAAATCGTCATCTACGTCGATAATGAATACTATCGTCTGTGCACCGTCTAATAATGATTTTTTAAACTACACTCATGCATCGAAATTTTAACTTAACACTTCAGATTTGATTCAATAGTGAAACACTATATTTCATTACATTAGCATCATTACATTTCAAGTTTGATTCACAAATTTCCATTTCTAAAAACAGTTATTTGAATTTTAGCAAATTTAGCAGTTGCAATTAATATTACAACCGCTGAATTAGCGACCAAAAAGAAGAAAACAGGAAAAATAAGAGGGTCACCCTGAAATTTTTGAGTTATAAACATAGGTTTTTAAACTTACGAAATTTTAGGCGTGCTCAAAGTTGACTCCTCCAGCATCAATGCACTTCCAAAGGTGAATTTTCTAAAGATTAAATGACTCAAGGCCAATCATTTCTTCGGATCGATGAAAAAACAGACATTTATAGCCTCCTCAATCTCATTTTCGGAATGAAAACGACGTCCACGTAAGTTGTTCTTTTTTATAATACAAAATGGCCAAAAGTCACACATAGCTAGATCGGTGAATAGGGCGGATGTCCTATCACTTTAATGTGTTTTTGTTCAAGAAACTCAACTGTCGACCTTAATGAATGAGAAGATGCATTGTCATGAAGTCCTCTAACATAGCATAAGTCCTCTAACATTTGAAGAATTTCTGGGAGACAGTGGTGTACCAGTTAGCTGGGACTGTCTTCTGTCTTTCCAGCTTAATGGCTTTGACCAGTCCTATACTTCTGAAGAAACCGGCATACATTACTTTTTTCATGGCCACCACAATGGTCTTTTCACCATTGTGAGCATGGGATCATCTTCAAAGACTCATACTTTACTTTCCTGATGTGTTGAAAAGTCAAAAAATGCCATGTGCGTTTCATCACCAGTTAAAATTTTTAAAATAATGCGGTGGTAACCACCTTTAAGTAATTTAAGTAATTCTTTACTGATTCTGACACAATCCTCATTTTGGTGCTCTGTTAAATTATGTGGAACCAAACTCGTATTTTCACACGCAATTCATGAATAATTTAATGTATGGCGGTGGATCCAATGTTCAGTTCCTTCTTATCATTTGGTAGGTGCAGCGATTATCATCTGTTAACATTTTCCGTACGGCAGACACATCATCCGGGATTACTGCTGATAACGGCCTTCCTGTGTGTTCTTCATCCTGAAGACAATTGCGACCTCTATGAAATTCTGTAAACCGTCTGAATATAGTAGCAGGAGATGGACCTTTATTTCCAACCGCTGTAGACGTTAAATGCATTCTTCTTGACTTAATCCCCTTTAAAGTCATAGAAAATCGTACCGTGATAATGTTCTCGCATGAACTCCATTTTTCCATCTTTCTAAAATTTATTCTACAGTAAAATACTTGTAAACGGCCAAAAACAATTCGTTTGCTATGCTAATAATTCATATTATCAAACCAAACCGTTAATTTTTTTTGTGCCACTTATAGTCTCAAAAATTTCAGATTGACCCCCCCCCCGTAAGACTAGCGGAAAAGTTTTAGCATATGAAAAATCAAGAATTTTCTCAGTGAAATTATGGCGTAATCGGTAATTAACTGAAAATGAGACATTTTAGTATTTTTATTTGTGTTTCTTCAATAATTTATTCAAAGATTTTCGCTTCTCAAAATTTAACTTGCTCGTATTTGTGTAACTTTAAATCTTTTAGTACATTAAAATTTTTAATGCAATAAAAACTGCGTATAACTTTATAATTTTTAAATTTAAATAATTTTGCAATTTATTTAATAATTATTTTATGAAAACTTTAATAATTCACAAAGTATTTTTTTAATTTAGATTTTGATTCCCTCTTACATAAATGTTATTTTTTAAAGTTTCGTTAAAAGCAATCTGACATTTAATGAAAAATATTTGATATCTTTCCGTTTATTTATTATTTTCTCTTTCAACTTTTCCTAACATTTAGCTGTTTACCTCATTTATAACATCACATCTAAAATAACTAACTACCCCCTCCCCGGATACTTTTTAATTTTATTTAAACTCTGTCAAATAATTAAGGAATTCATCCTTACATTCTACAAGGCAAATACGTACAACAGCAAAATTTAATAAATAAAAAAGGCAAACAGAAAATAATACTAAAGCAGAAATAAATTTTATCTCGAGAATTTGGAATGAAAATTTACATCTTCCAAGTTTGAAAGCTAAAACATGCTCAATGGAATTCGAGCGTAAGAAGCCTTGTCATAAGAGCTATGATATACCTCTATCATAAATTCTTCGCCTCTATGCCCATTTTACATCCCTTGGATATAAGGGTACTTATACCCTGTATCTGACTAGCTTGTATGTAATTACATACGTGAATGTGTGAACTAAATTTTATATCACATTAATAATGTAACATTTTTTTAAGTTCCTTTTGTTTTCCTTTTTATTTATTTTTTAACGAAACTTTTCTCGTTACACGATCTAGCAGGAAAACAGGTTGCTAGCCACGAAGAAAAACACTTCTTTCTTTAATGTCGATTTATTCTTATGAAACATAAGGAACAGAGCAGCCATTATCTTCGAACCCTCTGCATTTTCTAGTATTTGAATAACTATGCCCACCAGATGCCGAGTGACTGAAAATCTGAATTTATTTCCGCTGGTTTCAGGTTGCTTAAGCTGCTTAAGATTCCTTGCGTGTAACGTAAATATGACAACACTTCGTTCAGAATTCCCTCCTGAAAATATTCAGCAGCAGTCTAACGGTAAACTG
>KK114224.1:56158-83374 GCA_000611955.2 Stegodyphus mimosarum | reverse complement strand
TACAAATCCCACTGAATGGACTATTTCCATCGCAGTTACCCCCCCCCCGTACAAAACTAATACGATCCAGTTTTCCTTAAAATGTCTTTCATGAAGGCATCTCTGCCCTTAATCAGATAGCGCTCGCGTGTTTTGCCATATTCAAAAAACAAGACAGCAACAAATTTTGTCCGGAGATTAATATCACCGAGTATTTTCTCATGCTACTTACGACATAGCAAAAAATCTCATTCATATTATTTTTACATAAATAAATTCTTCACCAGAGTTATTCAGAAAATCTAGATATTAAAAAAGTAGGTTAGGTTATAAGGTAATTCTCCCGCCTTCATGGTGTAGTGGTCAGCACGCTCGACGCATATTCGAGAGGTCCGTGGTTAGAGTCCCGGCGAAGGCGTTGTCATTTTTCACGTCTCCCTCTTCAAAATAACCTAATGATTCTACAAGGTTAGCAACGGACTCCAGGGCTATCTGACTATGGAAGGGATATTGTGGAGGACTTCCTACGAAATACTGACTCGTATCCACGTTACACATGGATCAAAAGAAAAGAAATACTTTAGTAAATTAAAACACCAAGTGATTCTAAAGATATTGTATCCTGAAGAAATATCACGATTAAAGAATTCTATCGCGATAAATACCTGGTTATAAAAAAAAAACCTCCAAAAAATCAGAACGAATGCTAAACAATGATATACTAGAGCGCAGTGACATAAATACTTTAAACAGCTGCTAAAACAGTCATCTAAATTAGATTTCAGCAACATTTTTGTTGAGACAGGCTGAAAATATTTTCAACTATACGTCAAAATGTAACATGATGCTTTCCAATCCATAATTGTGCTGATTTTTTAGAAAGAAGAACGCAAGTCAGCAAAATTCTTTTCAAACTTCCGCATTTTCTATTTTGCGTGAAAGCTTAAATTATCTTGAAGGTAAGCATAGCGATCAGCTGGGCAGGAAGGGAATTCAAAATATTTAGAAACTACTTTTTTATGAACTACTATAGGTAATCTGATTCTTTATACAAGCAATATACATCCTTTTAGGATGTGTGTGTATTCTTAAACATCTCGACGCTTTTCGTCAAGAGATACTACCGATTTTCAATAAAATTACTTGTTGGAGGGGGGGACTTTTTGCTGCGTGAGTAATTTACCCCTTTCACTGCCAATTTAGCAAATCTGTGGTATATATAATGATTCTGTTGGTATCGAAAAGGTTAAAGATGCTTGTTTCTTAATGATATCTTACCAGGCATTTCGGGTTCTAAATACTAGCATGTTAATGAGGGAAAATGGTATTACTTAACTGCAGAGACATAGGTTTTTTTTTCTGGGGGGGGGGAGCATAAAACATGAAAAATCAGCTGTGCCCTTTGAAATATCTTCCAGTTTTGCTAGCTAGACGTGATACCATTTGCACCGCGAGGACACGCATTTCTGTATGCAATGATTCCTTATACGTTTATCTACTCAAAAATATATTTTCATGGGATCCATACTTGCCCATGATTATAAATCTTATTCAAAATACTCTTCAGTTTTCATAATTATGTCGCACAAATGAAGGGGAGTGAAAAAATTTTTTTTCTAATCAAAAGTTTTGAGAAAAGTTTAAACCAAAGATGAGAAAAGATTAGTATTTTCTGTGCATGGTTAACATGAAGAAAAAAAAATATTCCTTATCACAGCGAATAAACAAGCGAAAATAACATTTGAATTAAAATATTTAAACTCTGTAATTTTTTTCAGCTTACGAAATTTTATTACATGCTAATATGAAGCCTTTTGAAGCCAATACTTTGATTATATGCGCAATAATTACTGTGCACTTATTTTCCCATTAATTGAATAGTTGAAAAAAATTTTTTTAAATGAACATTTAATCAATACGGATTTCTCTTAACTACACTCGTCAAAAGTGAAATTGCAACACCATGAAGGAATGCGCGTAGTGATGTGAAAATAACAGGATAGGTAGAGGTTAAGACACATAATGCAGATGATTAAAGAAACACACAAAGATATGAAAAACTACACTGTTTATTCAGTATTTACTGTGGCCGCCACGGGGAGCTATACAGGCCTCTAAACGGCGAGGCATACTGTCTATGATATTATTAATGGTCATCAGAGATATTTCTTCCCACGACGAGTCCACTGCAGCTCTCAGTTCCTTTAAGGTATGTGCCTGCGGTATGCAAGAGACGTCCGATAGCAGCCGACACATGCTCAATGGGAGAGAGATCGGGAAAAGCTGCCGGCCGGGGAAGCATGCCATTTCCATTGAAGCTGCTCAGAGTGCGACATGAGGCCGGGCACTGTCCTGCTGGAATAACGTACCGGGGGCGGCCTACACAAGTTGCCAAACTAGAGGCTTAACAACTTGTGTTACCTACCCGACCCAAGACTAAACTAGTAGTAATGTGCACAAGGGTTGTCTGCGATCCGAACATGATGTCACCCAAAACCGAGAAGCCCGGTCTGAGGTTCGAAGATAGACTATATGGGCTGGCAGGTAACGTCCTCCGAGAAGCCGCCACACATGTCCACCACCGTTATGCCTCTATAAACAAAATTGGGATTCATCTGAAAACAATACCTGATGCCATTCATTCCTCCATTTACGATAACGTTAACACCAAGCCAGACGGGCATCGCTGAATCGAGTGGTTAAAGGAACTCCAGTGGCTGGCCAACGAGCGCGTATCCCTGTTTCATGCAAACTGTTACCGATGGTTTGGCAGAAGGCAGATGCACCTTCTGATAATGGTAGGTAAGACTTGCCGTGGTGAAGGGGTCCTCACGAAACATTCGCAGAATTTGCCTATCAGTGCGAGCTGACGTGCACCTGGATGACCCATTGCCTCTTTGCCGTGTTGTCAGATGGTCTGCGTCCATCGTGCCACACATCGCTGAATTGTACTTACGTCCCGTCCAACACCACTGGCAACTGCACGCATCGACAAACCGAGCTCATGTAGTTCTAGGATACGTTCTCGTTCCTCAGATGATAACTGCTGGTATTAAGCTCGCTGATGTCTCCGCGCCATTTTCTACCTTTCTTCAATAGTTCCGTTACAACAATCTGTCATTGATAGTATACATAGAGCTACTGCGACTCGTTATTATTACCGAACAATTGCACTAGGCAACTTTGCCGATTCATTTGAACTAAAGCCGAAAGGCACACGACATAGAACAGTTCCAGGCGTGGTTATCTCGAAGGAAAAAAGTGGACGAACAGAAGATCGAAAAGTGATCAGAGAGAATCTGACAAACTTTCAACTGAACTGGAAAAAGACCAAAAATGTGAAATATAAGACATAGATTACATGGTACAACTATCAAAAATACAGGTTACAGAAACACAAGATACTATACAAATCCAAAAATACATATGAATAGACATATGAATAAAACAACTATACAAAGTGAAATCTGATATATTATACAGAGAGAGAGAGCCAGCTACTGGATTTTATAGCCAGAAACTGGGAATCATGTGACCAAATGGCAAGCGAATTTAATCATTTGCATATGTCTCTGACCTCTACCGATCCTGTTACTTTCACATCGCTACGCGTATTCCTTCATTGTGTGGCAATTTTACTTTTGCCGAGTGAATATAAAACAGAAACGTTTCTCGTATATAATTCGCACATTTATTACTTCTTTTTTCATCTTTGTGAATGCAATTATCAGATCACTCATTTCTTTCGCATTGTAATTTTGATCTTGATTGAATTGGCTTCCAAAATCTCTTTCCATAGTAAGATATACACTCATGTCCATAAATTAAGGATAATGCAAAATCAGGCAAAGGAAGTAAAACAAATTTGACTTATTTGTAAAGCTTATTTATTAAACAAAAGGTAAAGAGCAAAAAAGATGCTATATGTTTGATATTATTAAAAAAATTAGCGATTTTTTCTCCCTGGAGCAAATTACAAAAAAAACTATTTACAAAAAACCAATATTACATGGTTGGTATGATTGTTAATACATTGTATGTCTCCCAGACGATGCAATACAGTCCGTACAACGCCTAGGCATGCTGAGTATCAAATTATCGATCTGATCTTGCGGGATATTACACCACTCAAAAAGCAATGCACTTCGAAGTTCCGGTAGACATGTTGGAGGAGGTTGACGGGCTGCAACTCGTCGGCCAAGCATGTCCCACACGTGTTCTACTGGATTCAAGTCCGGTGAGAATGCTGGGCAGTCCATATAGGTGATATCCTCTGATTGAAGGTATTCGCTTACGATGTTTGCACGGTGAGGACGGGCGTTGTCATCCATAAACACAAATTGTGCGCCCATGGCGCCCCGAAGCAAACGTTTATGTTGTTCCAGAATGACGTCCCAACAGATTTGGCTTGTCATGGTTCCAATTTGAACATGCAGGTCAGTTCTGGAACCCAGAATAATTCCACCCCAATCGAGCACTTCTGCACCACCGTAACGGTGTCGTTCAATGATGTTTTCTTGGTGGTAACGGGTACCTGGAGTTCTCCATATGAAAGTCCAGCGAGAATCAGACTGCAAGCTAAACCTGGACTCGTCAGAAAACATCACACAAGCCCACTGTTCCGGTGTCCACAATACATGCTCTCTACTCCAGACTAACCGCAGGCGACAGTGAGTTGCAGTAAGTGGAACGTATCTGACAGGTCTACGAGCATATAGACCAATCTGCCCTAAGCGTCTGTACACGGTCTGCCTTGAAATTGTCGTACCAGTGGCTGAACAGAGCTGACGAGACAGGTCTGAGGCTGTGCTCCGCCTGTTTCTTTTGGCAGTAACTGCCAAATACCGGTCCTCATTCGGCGTTGTAACTCTGGGGCGACCTGTGCTGTAACGTCTACTCACATTACCATCATCTTGAAATTGTTGCCGAAGCCTGGAGATAACACTCTGGGCAATTCCAAGTTCGTCTGATACTTCCAGTTGGGTACGCTCACATTTAAGACAGCTGATAATTCTACCACGTAAAAAATCATCCAAATGCGTCTTTTGTGTCATAACTATTCGGTTATTGCACTGAAATGCTTATAAAACGCCTGCGAACAATTTTACTTCCTTGCCTGTATTCCTTATATATCACTCTCTTACACTCTCGTCATTGTGACGTACCATGGGTGTCATCTGGTTACTTATTGAAATCTGCATATGATTCTTGAAGATGTGTGTAGTGATTTTACAGGTGATATATTTATTTTAGAGTTCGATTTCCGCGTGACTCCGAATTATCCTTAATTTATGGACATGAGTGTATTTTCTCTCAGATTTAAAATCTATCCCCGACTACATTACGACATTGTCCAAGTGCTTGTTGTCATTCCACATTTATCGAAGAAGGCTTACGGTACTTTAACACACAATGATTGATAACATGACATGTTTGGCTTCTGTATATGTATTGGCTTATATGTTAATGTCTATCATATTAGCATATCATAATAGTGACTTAACCTTTTCTTTAGTGTGGGAATTAAACAATTAGGCTTATGAAGCTCGCTAGAAACAGAACAAATGCCTAAAATAATATTTCAAATTTTCTAATGCGTACAACCGGTTTTAACCTTGAGTATTGTTACGAATTTTGTATATATGTAAATAATTTTAGTGAAATTGTAATATCTTTTGTATAATCTAACATGAAAAGTCTGGAGAGCGCAAAGCTCTGCCAGAAAAATAAGATTACGGAGCAAGTCTCGCCAAGATGGCGATGGTTTTGGCGACTAATGTGTGACGCCAAATTTGGCTGGAAATCTACAAAATTCGCCAATACCATTTGGTAATATTTTGGTCCGGTCCAGGTATATCTACTAATTGTAATTGATCCTATATACTATAACCGTATTCGGCCCTTATATCTATCTTTAACCGTATATGCCTTCCAGTAATTTCGAGAAATGGAATGTACTAGAGATTTCTCGGCGACCGGTGGAAAACCATATAATAACCTGAGAGAGTATCAGTTCTCATTGTGAAGTTCTGCCTTCTGTTCTGAGTATTGAGAGATTACAGTGAGAACGTCGTCTTTTAGAAACGCTTTGCATTGCGCTCTGTTTAACGTTCTTGGTAGTTTGAAGTGCAACTACTGATTGTTACACAGATAGTGCTGCACGAGTATTTGTGGAATGTTCCAAAACTGTACAATGTTTCTTTCGGTAAAACAAATTTTATCAAGCTATCAACGTTTCTGTGTGCATTCAAATCCATTAAGAACCCGTAAGCAAGCAACAGCAGTTTTAATTCAGGCCATTTTTCAGTTCTCGATTAATATACTATCATCTGCTATCAGAAAATAAATTTCACGTGTTATTTAAGTAACGTGTTTACAGACTTAAAAATACAATAGCCATAAGTTAACTTTCTAACTTGGTAGTAACAGGTAACTCTCTTCAAGTTTCGTAGAAAATTTCATATTATATAGTAACTTACTGGCCTCGTAAAAGGAGTAATTACTTAAAACGCAAAATAAGTTGCAGAACAGCACAACATACTGCCGCAGTACTGATATACAAAACATTACAGAAGTCTATACCTCAATTCAGTTCCCTCGAGTTATAAATTAAACAAAACAATCTTTTAGCAGTGTACGGTTAATAAGATTATATTTATTAAATTCTCTTGTTTCTTGATAATAGTTCACTACATCAGTGGTTCCTAATCTGTGCGCCTTCCAACACCTGAAAAAATATACTTAACTTTCAATAAGTGAACTAAGTATCACAGAAATGATACTTAGTAAACGTAGACTTTTGAATCGAGCCATTGATGCATCGGTGCAATGACTGCACCTATAAAATTTAACACAAATATCATGCCTATTTTGCTTGATCCAAGTTCCCTAGGGATCGACGCGGTTTTCAAATGCATTAACTGGTATAAAAATTACATTCAGAGATAATGCTGACAAGTCAACACGAATTCAAGGCCCATTGAGAGCCAAAGCACCATATTTTAATTTATTTCTGCGGAATGAAATCACATCAAGCTATCTTGCGGGACTATTCAGGCAAAATTCAACAGCAAATTAATTAACTTTTGGACATCATTAAAAGATGTGCGGTGTCATATTAGGACGAAACTCGTTTCCGGCGCTCGCTGTCATAAAAACAAGTTTCGTAACACAAATCGATGTCTAAAAGGAAATGAATGACGTGGCTATATCCAATTCGATTCCAGGTTTTCAGAAAATTGTGCAATGGAAAAAGACCTATTTTTTCCACTTAATTACCGTTCATTTATTCATAACATAATACTGCTTTTGCAGTAGCACATTTTATGTACATTATTTCCGAATTTGAATTAGTTATTTCATTAATTTAACCAACTTAATTGCATTAGTTGCTTAATTGCTGTAACAACTTAATTGCTGTAACTATTCAAATTCGTAAATGATGTAGGCCCATCCTCTGACCTTGGGAGCAAAAAAATTCATACACCAAGGGTTCCTCGAACGAAAAGTTTGAGATTGAATGCAATGTAGAATTAACCTGTATGTATCCAGAGAAAGAATTGAAATCAAGATATTTCCTGCAGCCATTTCCATTTAAACAACTGACAATTAACATAGTTGATGTTTATTCATTTAGCTACTTCGAAATATTAAATATAAGCAGAATTAACAATCCAGATTCTAGCATGAACAGACAGCTAACAGCGTGGTATAATCCTAGTAATCGCAACAGATTCACATAAAATAGGTGTAAAATAATAATAAAATCTTCCTTCGTGGAATAAAAGCAAAACTTCTATTAGCAGTAGTATTTAAAAATACAGTAGCTGAAGGTAACAGGAACACTTGTCGTAATGAACCCCAGATCGCGAATGAACCAAGTAATAATACTGAACTGCCTCGCCTTTAAAAAAATCACATTCATTCTCCTTAATCGGAAGTTTTGGACGCTACACACAGCTCTTTGTAAAACTGTAATAATAAGAATGAATGCTGTAAACACGCGTCAAAAGTGGTGGCAAACATAGCACTAGCTGAAATCAATGCCTTACATTAATGCTGTTATTGAAAGATTAAGTTCAAGAGGCGTAAAAATTAAGATTATCTTACCTAAGGAAAAGGTGTAGGGTGAGGAATATTTAACAGGTCTTAAAAGTAAAAGTGGAAATTTAGGTAAGTCAAAAAGGCCTATTGTGCGAAATGCAAACACTTGTTAAAACTTTGGCGAAATCATCAAAATTAAAGTAGCAGTGAAAAACTAATAAATGAAAAATAAGTTAACAAATCAAAAATTAATCACCTTTTTAATGTTTCAAACAGAACTTGTCAAGGAATAAGTATTTAAAACAATAAACCGCGTTGATTAATGAGTGCTGAATAACACGTTTCGTTCGTCTCGACACTGTAAAGACTAAACCGTTGTAAATGAATTCGCTTTTTGAAAAATTATTACGCAGGTAGTCATTACACTGTGTTGAAAAGCTTCTCGGACATTCAACCTCTACGAATTAAAATTAAAGTAAGAATAAAAACCTCATTAAAGTAAAAACGTAAAAATAAACTAATATTAAAACACAAACAACATAAAAATGCAAGAAAAACTAGTAGAATTGTACATTTAAAATTTCGAAAACGCTTTTAAACCCTGCTATAGCGAAGCTTGTTTATAATGAACAAACTTTTTAATCCCGTCCAACTTCTTCTACACTGAACTATATCGCTGTATTGTTCCAATTTGTGTTTATACGGCTACAGCAACTTCAAAATTATTGCAATCAAATATAACGAATTTTATGAAGATCTTCAATTGAAACTCTGTATTTTTCAAAATTTCTGCGATTTTACCTGAAAAAATTACTAATCCTGAATATCATCCATGTTTAGGATGTTAGGATCCATATTCGGTACAATGTGAGGATAGCGGAAAACGACTTTACGTTAGTGTTATTTTATCTTCGTCCTTGCCTTTCGCTGCTCTAAAGGCTATGCGACGTAGGTGTAACACCAACTTCTTGGAGAAATTAGGATACTCAGTACCCATATCATTGAGCACTATCGCATACCCATCTATTTCAGACGAACAACTGTTTCAAACAAAGTTTCTGCTGGCTTTATCATTCTAAGAAAGAAGTGCGTTTTTCCCTACTTTTTCGCATAACGTTGCAAATTACGTGTTCACCAATCAGCACAGAACTAAAGAACTTGAATGGGATTCTTTGTTACAGTCTGTGCTTGTAATGGAGAACCAGTTCCTTTCCAGTTTTTAACACATTAAATGTAACTTTCCAGTTACATTTAATGTGTTAAGTAATTCTAGGTGAATGGTTGTTGTATACCATGTGACAAAGAAGCAAACTCGCACTAAAAAGTTGTTCTTGCGAAATGCTTTGAATGTTTGATACGGCCCTTAGGATATCGTACGGTGCCCGTGATTATTGAGCCAAATAACTTGGATAGCTGGTTAATTGGTTTGGTTTATTTAATAATGGATAAGAACTCGAGGGCTGTGTGCCGAAGAGAAGTGATGTCTTCTTGGAAGACTTTCTAAAGTGAAACTGCCTCGTATACACGTTACACAATGGGAAAACCACGGAAACGGCCAAGCAGACTGCCCATTCACCGAGATTCGAACCTCAGACTGAACTACCGTGTTCAGCGACTTTCGCACGGCCACAGGTAGGCTTTGGAATCGAAGAGATGCCATTCTGCACTTCCAGCCTGCGGCGGTGGGCGTGGCTGCTGACGTGTCACAAGGGCCTCATCAATGACATCTCAGGAAGCGGCGGAGCCTATAGAATTGAAGTGAGTTGTTTCATGCTGGTGGTTGAAATGAATTATTGGGCTCCTGCGTATCTAGTTTCGGTTTAACATTTTAATCTAGTTTTTTAAAACTGAGATCAGTAGGATTTTTTGTGCAAGCGCATCTTAATTTTTGGGAAAATGCTCATTGTGCCCTGTGTTGACAAAAACGAGAGTTATAATTTGGACTTGAAACCTGTTATTTAAATTCTATCATTTGAAACAATTCAGTGCTCGTCTCTGGATACCTTTTTAGTAATTTCCAATATGCTTTTAACTTATTTCTTATATTCGAGTATGTAGATGATTTTTATTTAATTTTAGATGTAATTTTTTTAACTTCTTCCGTATTTCTTAACGTTCGTAACTTTCGGCATATTTCAGTTTTTAACTTATATTTTATGAATGTGATATTCAAACACACGCTTTTTATTTCGCATATTATTTAATTTTAAGCATAATCTACAACCTCCTGACAGTTTTTCCCTTACTAGTTCCCAACATACCCTGAATTTTAACTTATTTCTTTACATTTTTAAAACTTCTTAAACATACCATGATTTTCAAATTGAACATTTTTAATTGAACATTCAATTGAACATTTTTACTTTATGATTGTTGCTATTTCACTTAAATTTACATGAACTCTTCATGTTGAAACTCTTCATTTAAATTTCTTAAACATACCGAGACTTTTAAACTAACCATTTAACTTCATGACTGTTAATTACTATTCAATCAAATTCCTATTTAGTCTGCATTTTATAGTTCTATTTTAATTGTTCTAAAATTTTGCATTCTGTAATAGTGTTACCATCACCAATTCTAGTATTTCACCCCATAATTCATTCATTCGCATTTTCAACATTTATAATTTCCTGCATATTCAGATATTCCCTTATAACTTTAATATCGTTTACATCTGAATAAAAGTTTATAAGCTCATGGATTTTTAGTTTCGAACCTTGACTACCTTTAAAAGACAGCTCGATATATTCTGAATGTTGAACGTGAAGTCTCAACTTTCGTACGTAATTTAAAACCATGCTGACTGTTTCCTACACTCATACACAAATATTTTAAAACATTTAATATCTCTTAAATCAGTAATTTTTATTAATTTTCACCACTCATACATTTATTTTAATATTTTAGGCGAATTGACTGTACTTATTTTACCTGACTACGCTTTTCATCGCTAAATAATCACGATTGTATCTGCTTTCATGTTTGGTCTGGTTTATATGATTTCGGCAAAGCCTCGAGGGTTATCTTTAGGAATGCCTTCGCGGAGGGATTTCCAAGGGAAACTAGCTCGTATGCACGTTACACATGCGGAAAACGCTCATGCAGCCAGCTCTTTCGCAGCATTCGAACCTCGGACCCATCTACTAGTGTTCAGGGAGTTTACCGCTGGTGCGTTGGTGGGCCTATCTGCATTCTTGAATAGCTTTCAAGAGGAACTAACAAATATTTAAATCACGTGTACAAAGAACAAATATTTAAATCACGTGTACAAAGAACAAATATTTAAATCACGTGTACAAAGAAATTCATAAAACCATCATTTTCAAAACCAAAACGTATATAGTGTACAGTTAGTTTTTCATACGTATTACGTTCAAAAAATCGTTTTACAATGGGTATTATTTCTGTATTAACACAGCGTGCAACATAGGAAAATCTGAACAAGTAAGATATCTTTGGTGTTGTTCGACCTGGAAATAGCAACATTTAGCATCACTAATTAAATTGCAATCTTTAAAAATGCGTATAAGGCATGGAGGTAAGAAAGGAAGGAGGGACCAAGCCTGCACTGAGAATAAAGCACTGTTCCAAGGCTTCGGTCTCTAGATGGGATGTTTTTTCTTTGCATTCAGAAGCTCCTTTCACAGCGCTCTGATAGTATTCCGACACACGACAGTTCCATACAAATCGAAAAACGGGATACTTCCACATAAAAGAAACATTCATTGTGTGATGGATAACAGCAATTTGTATAATTTAGTGACATTTACGCAAAAATCACATCTTGGTTATTTTTCGATATCTAACAACAGCGATTTTGATTATGAATTTGTTTTATAAAATTCTAAGCAGTTGAACTACGAAAATATAGATTTTATCAAAAATGCCATGCTTCAAGAATCAAAAATACCTTACGGTACCTTTAGAATTGTATACGTTTTTCGATACCTTGATAGAGTATTCGCAACTTTTATTTTATGTTCCAAACCCCAAAATGTTTTAAATAAAATAAATTTTTTTGTCATCCATATATTATTTGTAACATGTACTTAAAAAAAACTTTTTTTTTTTAAATTTTTATAGTTGCTCATTTTAAAATCAACATTTTATTTTTATATAACTGAAAAATAAATCACTTTCGGTTTACACTTTTTACTTATGTGGGTTATTTAAAAAATAAAATTACCACCAACTGCTCCAATCCTCGTCAAAATACACTGCTGGCCACCCAAATTGCAACACCAAAAAAGACAAGAGATATCCAACAAAATTTATTTAGTAGATAACATGTTGACCAAGTATCAAATGATTAAATTTATAGACTTCTGTGAAGTGTGGTTCCTTCTAGAATCAGTAGCCAGAGTAGCCGCCACTGTTGGAGATCACCGCTGCCACACGCCTCGGCATTGATTCAAAGAGACCTTGGATGTGTTCTTGGGATACATCAGACTAAGCAACTTCCACACGTTGGTAACGTTGATCTGGTGTGGCAGCTTGGGATGTAATCTGGGTCAATCGTTCAGCAACCATGGACCACATGTTTTCTATCGGCGAAAGATCCGGAGAGCGAGCCGGCCAGGGAAGCAATTCAATCTGGCGATTGACGAAGAATTCTTGGACAATGCGTGCCACTTGTGGTCGCGCATTTTCCTGTTGAAATATGGCTGTGGGCAAGACCTGAAGGTAAGGAAGGACAACTGGCTCCAACACCTCGAAGATGTAGCGCTGGCTGTTTAAAGTACCGGCAATGCGTACTAGAGGGGTGCGAGAATGATATCCAATACCGCGCCCCATACCATAATACCTGGTGCAGGACCAGTGTGGCTGGGCATAACGCAGCTGTTCAGCATCCTCTCTCCACGCTGTCTCCAGACTCGAATCCGACCATCGTGGTGTTGCAGACAGAAGCGTGACTCGTCAGTAAAGACAATTTCATTCCATTTTTCCGTCCACATCCTTCTTTCATCAGACCATTGGCGGCGGAGACGTCTGTGGCTCTGCGTCAAGGGTAGACGAAGCAGTGGACGTCTTGCGGACAGACCACTCTGCTGTCAACGGCGTCGAATGGTACGCGTGTCAGGACTGAGTGTTCGGTGCATATTCTTGGCAAACATCTTCGTGAACTCCTTAAATCCTGATCTGGAACAGGGAGCTGAATGCAGCTATGGTCTGTGGTAGAATACTGTGATTAAGTGGTAGAAGAACTGCACTTGAAAGGGATTTAAAATCCTCTTTTATTAAATCACTATTATGTACAACCACTTTGTTTCACACTTGGGTCTAAAATGAACAATCAGATAAATGTAACCTAAAGCTAAATAGAAACTAAGTAGTTGTTGCTCGCAGAGCTATAACGCGAGGTTGGCCTCTAAACTAAATGGTGCGTAGCAAGATTTAACTAATACTGACGCACTTGGAATTACTTCAATAAGCAATGACGTAAAGCGCTATGGCTTAGAATTTAAATGCTAGCTAGTCAGGAGAACGTCGAATAGCGTGACCGTGGTCTGAGACTAAAAGCTTTTTCACACTAAGAGGTTTCTACCTCCGGTTTAAATACTCCTTGGCTCCACTTCAAATTAGCATAAAGCTAAAACGCGCGCTTCTTCTAACGGGAAGTCGAAAATGAAAATAAATAGAAAAGTATAAATTAAAATAAAACTTTGTTAGTTTAACTAAAACCTTACATACTTCCCGCCAGAATTGGCAATAGTTGAACTACTGTGGTCCAAACGAACCATGTTGAAACTTGCAATTCTAAAAATTCTTAACTCTTCTAAACTTAGGCCAACCCTTACAAAGCAATAGTTGTTGGCGAAATTTACAGACGAAAACTTGCTTTGTACATAACTCTTCATCTGTTTTGTGTATATTTTTAGATTCATCTACATCTTACTCCTTCCAGCAAAATCTGGAAGGAAAGAAATTTTAGTACAACATAATAACAGTAAGTTCTAGGTAACAGGCTTTATTTTCTTCGCACACACACATTACCATTCCAGGAAAATTAATTTCTTCCCCCAATGCTCTCTCACCGGTGTTGGATGAAAAGCGAACCGCCATTGTGGTTTTTTTTGTTTTGGTGTGTGTGTTATTTGTACAAACAGAATTTAGATATATGTAAAAATATAATTTTACAATGCTCACCGTTTTCTTATTCTTAAATCTATCATTTTTATACTAAACATATTACACGCACCCGTAAATTTCGATCTTTTGCGTTGTACGCCGGAATATACGGTGTGTGTGTGTGTGTGTGTGTGTGTGTGTGTGTGTGCGCGTCCTATAACCAGCGCTAAACCTGAGGTTCTATTTTCATGTCTAACACTAAGTGTATTTGGTGGAGAGCCTACAACACTTGCATTCTAAAATTAATCAAACTTTAACTTTTCATGCATACAATTCGTAGTTTGCACATAGGATGCTCTACTCAAAATTGACTGCAACATGCATTGATAGCATAATACCATTTGTCACATTTTATGAAACTTAACAGTTTCATACCAATCATGAAATACAAATGTAGGTTAAATTTCTAAGTTTACAGCAAGTGCTTCCTATTCTTTTTTCTCAAACTACTTTTCTGAAACATCACAATACACTGAAATAATAATCTATTGACTAAATCGTGTTTTTTTCTTTTACCGACTTTCCATTCTAGAAATTATACAAGTCTTTCGACAAAGCATAATACAAAATCATTTAGTTAACATTTTTTTTCAGCAATTCATTGCTTTTACAAAACTAATCTATTTCCAATGCTTCAGAATCTACTTTACAAACATTAAGTAATTTTAAATCTTTGCAGAATTACAATTTTAAACAAAAACATTTTTTTTTTCAAGGTAAGTAATTATTTATCGCCCACTTGGAGTAAAACTCAACCTCGCTTGAGGTAAAATCGACCCTGCAACTTGCAGTACACTCGAAAAGTAACTGAACGTTGGAATAAGAAATACTACTAATCTTGTTGGGGTCAGCCATCCTTTTCTTGGCCCAATCCTTGAAAGTTGGGTAGGTTGAAAGCTTGGGCCAGTTTCCTTGACTTTGGTTGTTGGTAATTTCCAGCTTGTTGCTCATCTCTCTTCCTTTTGTACTTCCCTCTTTCTCTTCTGGAGTACTTGCGCTGGTAGGAAGGTGATTTGCTGGGCGTTTGCTCGGCTGGGCCCTTCGCTCCTGGGCCCTCGTTCGTCGCTGCTCCTGGTTCCTGCTGCATCCGGGACGTTGATCCTCAGCCTGCAACCGAGGCTGCTTGCTTCTCAGGCTCCTTTCCAATGTTTCCGCACTCCTCTTGGCTACTTTGGGCTGTCCTTGCCCATTCTGCTTTGGTCTTTTATTACTTGCGCTTGTATTCTCTGTCTTCTTTCTTTTAAATCCACATTTTTGCTTCTTATTTCTTCTACTTTGTTGAGGGGAGGGCTTTCTTTTTGTCCTTTCGTTGCCATTTTTGCTGGTTCCTGCTGTTGTCGCTGAGGTACATCTTCCGTGGGAATGGGTTGCCTCGGATCCTGGAAAAAATCCTTAACCATTTCCATTTTATTACGGTTGTAAAAAGGTTTGATTTGGTCAACATTCGCAGTAATTTTCTCTCCGTCGTTTCTTCTTAATACTACAACCGCTTGTGTTACTTTCTCGATAATGAAAGGGCCTTCAAAATGCGGAAAAAATTTCCCAACCTTTTCTTCTGGGGCATTTGACAAGGCATGTTTAATTTTCAAAACTTCATTTCCCACATTGTACTTGACCTATCTTCTCTTTTGGTCATAGTACAATTTGTTTCCTCAGGGCCATTTCTATATTTCCCGATGCTTCCCGTATCAAATTCTTGATGTCACTCATTTTAAATTCTTCTGCCCTTTTCTGGACAAAGAAAAGTTTATCTAAGGGTGTTAAAATCTTTCTTCCAAGAAATAGTTCAGCGGGTGTTTTTTTGTGTTGTGTCGTGTTTGGCGGTCCTAAGGGCAAATGCAAATTCATTTATATGGCTATCCCAGGTAGAGTGGTAATTTTTAACGTAACTTCGAGTGATTTTCACTACATTTCTATTAACCCGTTCCGCTATGTTTGACTGCGGACGATACGGGACCATCTTTAGAAGACGTATGCCCTGTTTTGCCCACATTTCCTCAAAAATATTACTAACAAACTGGGGACCATTATCGGAAATAACTTTTAGGGGCGCCCCGTATTTTAAAGTATACTTATTTAGAATTGAGTCTACTACAATTTTTTCAGACGCGCGTTTTAACGGAATTAACTCTAACCATTTGCTAAAATGATCCACTATAACTAAAAGATATCGGCTTTTGTTAACTTTGCTTCTAGGATAAGGTCCCAGTAAATCGATGCCTATTATTTGATTTGGGAATTCTGATTTAATACTATTTAGGAACCCGGCCGGGCGGAAATAAACATAATTATTTAATTGAAATGTTGGGCACGACTGGACATACGCCCTAGTAAACTTTTGCAGTTCTGGAAAGAAAACTGCCTCGCGAACTCTTTGGACAGTTTTTCTTATGCCCAAATGGCCCGAAATGGCACAATCGTGCAACTCCTCTAATGCATTCAATCTAATGCTAACTGGGATAACCGGTCTAAACTCATGGTTTTCATTAGTCATTTTCGTATAAAATAAAAGTCCGTCAATTATTTCGTAATTTGCGGCCCTATTTCTTATCGGCACAATATCCGGATGACTGAAATTCTCAGGGTCGGCCAAATAATTGTATATATTTTTGAACTCCGGATCTTTTCAGAGTTCGGCTATTATTGTTTCACGAGAATCTAATCTTTGGATGTTGGATGTCAGCATGGCTATTTTAACTGTATTTCCATTTTCATCTAAATTAATTCTGCTTAAGGCATCTGCCACATTTTCTTTTCCCGGCGTGTGTTTAATTATTAGATTATATTCTTGTAATTTAAGTGCCCACCTATTTAATCTGGGTGATAAATTTTTCCCAGAGTAGAGTCTAGTGACCGCAGCGTGGTCGGTATATACAGTTACTGGAGAACTTCCAAAGAAAGCACGAAATTTATGTACTGCTGATAACACTGCGAGAGTTTCCCTTTCTGTGGCCGAGTAGTTTCTCTGGGTTTCATTTAATGTTCGACTGAAAAAGGCCACGGGTTGCCCATTTTGAGAAAGCACTGCCCCAATCGCAAAATCTGAAGCGTACGCTGAAATTTCTAATCCTTTATTCCCCTCCGGAAATTTTAAGACTAGAGCTTGAGTCAATGCGTCTTTCAGTTTTTGAAACGCCAAGTTGGCTTCTGCTGACCACGAAAACCTAGCTTTCTTTCTTTTCAACTTTAGCAGCGGCTCAGCTATTTTGGCAAAGTCTTTAATGAAGGACCGATAGTATGAACATATACCAAGAAACGACGATAACTTCTTCGCTGTTTTAGGAACAGGATAATTTTTAATAGCTATTATTTTTGATTGATCCGTTTCGATTCCATTTTGAGAAATTTTAAATCCTAAATAACTTAACTATTTTTCGGCAAATTTACATTTGGACGCATTTATCTTCAAACCAGCTTCATTTGACAATAAAAACATTTTTCTTAAATCTTGTAAGTGCTGTTCTAAAGTACTACTCGTAATTATAATATCGTCTAAGTATATGAACTTACTTTTACCAAGGACCGGTCTTAAGACGATGTCTATACATCTTTGGAAAGTTGCCGGCGCGCCGGATAAACTAAAAGGCATTCTAAGAAATGCGTACGTGCCAGACATAGTTATGAAGGCGGTTTTGGGGAATCTTCGGGTTTTACCCCAATCTGAAAATAGCCACTCGTAAGATCTTATGTAGTCATATACTTTGTAGAGGAAATATTTCGAATTATCTCTTCGATTATCGGCAGAGGATATACGGATTTTGTGACGGAACTTAACTTGCGATAATCTATAACAAAACGCCACCGCTTCGGGTGCGTAATCGGATAATCATTATTTTCTTGCACAGAACTACTGGGCTAGCATAACTGCTAGAAATCGGTGTAATTATTTTATTTTTTAACATCTCCTTGATATGATATTCAATTATTTCTTCTTTCACTTTGTCGTACCAGTAGGGCTTTTGCCTAACTGGCTGAGCATCCCCCGTTTCTATATTATGATTTACGACCTGTGTGAAACCCGGCACATCGCTAAATAAATTTGAAAACTCACCAGTGAATGGAGTTTTTCTTGTTCTTCTGCCGGTAAGTGCTGTATGGCCAGCTGCGGGGGCTTATCATACTTAATTTCTATTGGTTTCATATTCAGTGTCAATTCTCCCCCTTTAAAGTCTAATTTCGCTTTTGCCAATCTAAAAAAATCCACACTCAGAATAATACATGTTTGCAGGTTTCGTCTTGTTCCCGTAACTTTGATTTTGCTTCTGCTGGGGTCTTGGCGAACGCCACTGACTTCTTCGCTCAAATTGGCGACGTCGTTCGTTGTCTGCTGTTCTTCGGCTTTCAAATTGTACTGCGAGCTCAAATAGTTTAACGTCGTTGGGTTTCTTAGCTCGATGAAATCTTAAACTTGGGGCAGTAGCCTAGTAGTATAATTTGAATAATTTCAGGATCCGGGCGACTTCCATACAAAAGCTTGAAAACTTGAATTTTTCTCAAAATAAAATTTGACAAATCTATCTTTTCCTGATAGCGACTAAAAAGTTTCGCCTCCAGTCTGGCTCGATCTCGTACTATAGGAAATGCTTTCACCAAGGAATTTTTAAAATTTTCCTAAGTATATGTGGGGCTTCCCGGTTCCCCCAAGAGATTCTTTCCAATACACTTGAACCAATTCAGCGCTTGGCCCTTCAAAGCGGTGGTGGCAAGAGTGACTTTCTGAAATTCGTGAACTGGATATAACGTGAAATGGGAGTCTAGCTTTTCCAGGAAATTTATTACGGCTGTCTTGCCGTCAAAACTTGCCGCTGGCTTCATAGCTGCTCGCATGGTTTGTACAATGTAGCCAAATCCTTCTAGGCCAGGAGGTGCTATCTCAGGGTTCTGGACAGGTACTGCAGGTGTCTCAGGTCCGTTTTCTTGTCTTTCAGGCCATCCTCTTATTTTTCTTCGGGCGCCAGTGTCACGGCTGAGTGTTCGGTGCATATTCTTGGCAAACATCTTCGTGAACTCCTTAAATCCTGATCTGGAACAGGGAGCTGAATGTAGCTATGGTCTGTGGTAGAATACTGTGATTAAGTGGTAGAAGAACTGCACTTGAAAGGGATTTAAAATCCTCTTTTATTAAATCACTATTATGTACAACCACTTCCCAACTCGGGAGGCATACAGAAAGTAAAGACCACATTTGGGTCTAAAGTGAACAATCAGATAAATTTAAACTAAAGCTAAATAGAAACTAAGTAGTTGTTGCTCGCAGAGCTATACCGCGAGGTTGGCCTCTAAACTAAATGGTGCGCAGCAAGATTTAACTAATACTGACGCACTTGGAATTACTTCAATAAGCAATCCCATAAAGCGCTATGGCTTAGAATTTAAATGCTAGCTAGTCAGGAGAACGTCGAATAGCGTGACCGTGGTCTGAGACTAAAAGCTCTCACACTGAGAGGTTTAAATACTCCTTGGCTCCACCTCAAATTAGCATAAAGCTAAAACGCGCGCTTCTTCTAACGGGAAGTCGAAAATGAAAATAAATAGAAAAGTATAAATTAAAATAAAACTTTGTTAGTTTAACTAAAACCTTACACGCGCAGACACTGATACGTTACAGACTGAATGTGCTGTGGTATGGTTCGCGATGTGTCTGAGCGATTCCTCACTGCCATGCGCACAATGTTCCTGTCATCACGTGAAGTGGTGCACTGAGGTGGATGCGATCGAACACGTCGTGTCGTACGCTCCTGCATCCAACGGTCACATATCCGCATTACAGCTGATTGGTTTCGTCCAACACGACTACCGATTTCCCCGAAAGGTAACCACACTCTCGGTAGCCACTATCCTTCCTCTGTCGAACTCGGATACTTGATCAAACGATGATCGCTGTTTACTACGAGGCATAATTGATCCTTTTAAAAAAAAAAAGCATGAAAAACACAATTGCCGAGCTTGAAATCGTCGAAAACTCCAAGCCTTAAATAACGCTTTGAAGTGGCGCCACAGGCGCGCTGTGGCGTCATTTGCATATTTCACCTCCGCTAATGCATGTTGTAAATTTCATGCTATTTGCATGCTTCCTTCAGGGTGTTGCATTTACGGTGGCCAGCAGTGTAAATAATACACCCAGATATGCCAATAAGTTAACTTTTCCTTGATTTGTAACCACACATTTGTGTAAAATTATGTACAATTTTACACAAATGTGTGGAACAAATGAACAAAAATACATTTGCGAATTTGGCGGAAGTACTATTGTGCGATCAAGATGATTTGACCATGTGAACGTGCCACATCATCAAGACAGCTTATTAAGAATTTGATAATAGAGTAATCGACGGAGGGGAAAACATTTGTGCATCCTGTCAAAGGAGGTCCGATCATGATCATAAATTGAAATCCTGTTGATAAATACGTTTATAAAACTATTTAAGCAAGAATTGTTCGTACCGGAAAGCAATCTGTCAAAATGTATTGTAAAGCAAATTCTATGCGATGCGTTCTTAAGGAAGTAATGAAGATGAGCTTTAGAATATGTATTGTTGAAATTAAGGGTAAAAAAAACTGATAAGTAAAATTAAAAGAATTATTCCCTTACGTTTTATAATCAGTCAGAAGTTTTAAATATTAAAAAAAAATTCCTTTTTTTATTCCCTTTCAGAAATATTCAGAGAAAGTTAAGTACTATTTAACATATTTCACTGTTAAAATAAAAGGTGCTGTAATTTGAAATGGACCGAATAGAGCATTAATTATAAATTCAGTTACATTTTTCGATTTCAAAGACGCCTCAAAAGCTAAAAAATCATGTCATATTTGAAAAAGTATTTTAGGAAGAAGCTCTACAAATAGAAAAGAAATAATGGATAATTTTAATATTAATAATACAATAAACTTTGATCTTAATTTTTGTAATCCTTAAGCGAATAAAATCGAATTACCTTAAAAATTTTTTCTAATGTAATTGATGAAAACTCGTGAAAATATTTCATTCAAATTAAACCGTTCTGAGGAAACTGTTCTATGAAAAGTATAGCATTCAATTTCGTACAGAATGAAATGTTGTTTAAAAATGTATTCTTTTCAGATACTTAGGACTCTGAAATACTGTAGAAAAAGAAAATGTATACATTTATATGTGCATATTTACGACGTAATTACAAAATATGTACATCCGGCCGTGTCAAAACCCATTGATCTTAATGGTAAATAAACCGAATGTTTTGGTCACCACGCAGGAATCGCCAGTGCTTCAAAGCAGTGTATAGGAGAAACCGGTTAGGGACCTCTCCTTCTTACTTCCTACCTGCATGGTAGAAGGTTCCTATCATATACACTTACACTGACGAGCCAAAACATTATGACCATCCCCACATTTATCAATGAACTCATCTGATGACATGGACAGTACGTGATTAAGTGGCAATGGTATTTAACTGCTGCTGGAGAAGGTAAGGAATCGGTTTTATTGCTATGATTGAAGCCTTCGCCTTCCCGTGATGCTTGGAACTTTTCTCTCCTCCTGCGGATCCTGGACTTGTATTTAATTGAAGATAGTTTTACTGTGAAGTGCCTTCGGCAATCTTTCATCGAGCTGGACAAGCGGCACTCTGTGCGGCATCCCAGCAATACCAGCCAGTCAGTCAGTCAGTAAGGAATCGTTCTTGTACTTACTTTTGCTAGTGATGGGAAAGGCTGCAGATCTCAGAAAATTTCATAGAGGGCAGATTGTAATCGCCCGAAGACACAGAACGAGTATCTCCGAAACTGCACGACTGGTAGATTGTTTACGATCTGCGCAAAGTGGATAAATGACGGTGAAACTAACAATAGATGCCAAGGTGTTGGACGTCCACGCGTTATCAAAGAAAAAGGACGTCTGACACTGTCCCGCTCGGTACAGTAAAATCGACGCCAGACAATTGCTCAGCTAGACAGCCCAATACAATGGAGGTTTAAGTGCAAGTGCTTCGGATCAGACAGTTCGGCGGACACTTCTGAATATGGGAGTGTGTAGCAGACGTTTCACTCGTGTGCCTCTGTTGACCAAGCGTCATTGTTAACTATGCCTACAACGGGCCCGGGAACATCGGAACTCGACTATGGATAAGTAGAAGACGATTTCCTGGTACGATGAATCTCGATTTCTCTCTCATTACGTCTATGGTCGTGTTAGGCTATGTTGTCTTAAGAGTGAACAGTTGTTTTCCCACCCCTCTATACAGCAGGTCATACACAGGCTGATGGTGACGGTATTGTACTTTGAGGGGCGTTCTCGTGAGCGGCTCTGCGACCCTTAGTTGTGGCAGAACAGACCATAAATGCTACGGACTACCTGAACATAACTGCAGATCAACTGCACCCTTACATAATGTCTGTCTTCCCAACTGGAAACGGAATCTTCCAGCAGGATAACTCCCCATGTCACAAGCCTCGAATTGTGTTGCAGTGGTTTGAAGAGCATAAGGATGAATTCCAATTAATGTCTGGCCACCTAACTCATCGGACCTTAACTCGATACAGTACATTTGGGATGTCATGAAGGGGCAGCTCAGAGCTCAAACACCACCATGTCGAAATACCTCGACTTTGCGTGACAGCTGCTTAGAAATTTGGCACAACCTGTCTCTAGTCATCTATCCAGAACTTGTGTCATCCATGCGAAGGCGATTTGTAGCTGTAAAAGGTGCTACCAAAGGTTTTGCAACTGTCCAAAAGTCGCGCAACGCGTTACTACTAAGTAGGCAGTCATAATGTTTTGGCTCTTCAGCGTGTATCTGTAATAACGAAAAAATTGAACATTATTCGTACGATATCTTTTACTGAAAAGCTATTATACTTTATTAAAGGAATACCTCATTAAAGAACATTAGTTGGCATAACGCGGATTTTAAAAAGAAACTTCTGCATTCGAGTTGCATGAAAGTTGAAATATTCGAAAATATAATGTAGATTAGGGTAAAATATTTTCTACTGATTCATCGTGTCTGAAATTAGATGAAAAGAATATTCTGAATCTGTGTTTAAGCATATTTAGCAGAGAATGATGTTATTAACATAACAGCCTAAATAAAAAATCTTAGTTATAGCAGTATATCGTCTCTAAACAGATAAAAATGTTAAGTGTATTTCCTAAAGATTTTGAAAAACTCGTGAAATAAGTATTAAAAGTCGGAAACCCCGAAGGATGTTTACAAATGAATAATGCATAATAGCTCTTTATTATCGCAAATCTATTACATCTCAAGGTACGTTTAGACAGAAGTATTCAATATATGAATTCTATTCTGAAAGGCCTAATAATGAAATACTCATTATTTTCGTTCATAAACAACTGCACTATGAGAATAATGATATTATGAAGACTGTAGATGTAGTTGACTAAAAGTAAAAGCAATTAAAATAGATAATTTGTAAAGTTAAAAGTGTTTAAAATAAAGTTTAATGAGATATAACTGAGGAAAACCATTAAATATTCATAATTCAGATATGGTTCGGTATTAAAACGTTGGTTTTAGAAATTTCTTTATACATGGAAGGTTAAATAATCGCTAGTTCCTGTTGAAAAAGTTATTTATGACGGCAAATATATCCGTGATTATTTAGCGTATGAAAAACGTAGTAAGGTCAGTTCGCTTAAAATCTAAAACTACTCTATGAGTGGTAAAAATTAACAAAAAAATACTGAATTAAGAGGCATTAAATGCAAGACGTAGTAAGAAAATTTCCGTATGAGGTGCATGAAAAAATCAATACTGTTCTAAAATTACGTATGAAAGTCGAGACTTCATTTTGAATCCTTTTTTGAGATTACGGCAAAGCACACTAGAGTTATCTGTTGAAGGGAAGGGATGCCTTCGTGAAGGTCTTTCTAAGGGAACCTGGCTCGTATACAGCGGAAAAAAACACGAAAATGACCATGCAGCCAGTCCGTTCGCGGTATTCGAACCTCTGACCGAACTACCAGTGTTTAGCGATTTTACCGCTCGGCCGCTGGTGGGCGACTTCATTTTAAAAATTCATAACATATCAAGCTGTCTTTTACAGGTAGTCGAGGTTCAAAATAAACACTGGTAATATCGAACAGCGCATATAAAAATTATAAGGAAATATCTGAATGTGCATCTTTATATGAATCTATATCTGAATAACCGTAATATGAATAAATTACGAAAGTTGAAAATGAGAATGAATTAACAATAATGTATAATACTAGAATTAAAAACGGTAAAACTATTACAGAATGAAAAAGTGTAGAACAAGTAAACTGAAATAAACTATAAAATGCAGATTAAGTGGATATTTCAGTGAATATTAATTAGCAGCTAAAAGCCTCGATATGTTTCAGAAATTTAAATATGTGAAGAAATCATCCAAAATTAAGTGAAATAGCAATAGTTGCAAAATAACATGTTTAATTTGAAAATCTCGGTATGTTTACGAAATTTAAACACGTGAAGAAATAAGTTAGAACTCAGAGCATGTTGGAAACTATGTACAAAGGCAAATGTCAAAAGGTTCAAAATAATGTTTAATATCACATAAAGTGATAAATAAAAAGCGTGTATTTGAATAATTACGCGCGCAAAGTATAATAAATAAATTATAAATTAAAATATGCCGAAAATTACGAACGTTAAGTAGTACGAAAGAAGTTATAAAAAAATTACAACTCAAATTAATTAAAAATCATGAATATGGTCAGAAAATATAAGAAATAATTTATGTTGGAAATTACTAAAAAGGTATCCAATGACGAACACTGAATGTTTTAAATCATAGAATTTAAATAACAGGGTTCAAGTCGAAATTAAAACTCTTATTTTCGTCAACAGAGGGCACCATGAGCATTTCTCCAAAATTAAGATGTGCGAACACAAAAAATCTAAAGGTCATCCAACTTTTGCCAATTCTGAAAGAATAAACTGAAATGTTAAACAAAAATTAGATACGCAGGAGCCGCTTAATTCATCTCAACTAGCAGCATAAAGCAACTCGCCTCAATTCTACAGGCTCCGCCGCTTCCAATGACGTCACTGATGACGGCCAACGACACAGGTGAATCCCACTTTTTGTCTACTGAAATCGGCTGCCATTCAGACATGTTTATAACAGTACTTTCATAACAGTACGGTTTACTGAAATTATGATTCCTATGAAACAAAATACGGGAAAACAACGGGACACCGAATTGCTGATTAAAAATATGACTCTGGAGCTAATTCAGATTTAGAAAAGTAACAACACAACATAATTTACAATTTACCATATCTGAATAAACTTCAGCCTAGAACTATAAAAAACTATGAAAACCTTACCTTAGAACTATAAAAACTGGAAGAATTTGGAGTAGTTCAAATAGTTTGTTCTGTTGCCGTAGTCTCAAAGTGCCCCTGAAGCAAGTTTATGCGACCCGCGAATACATTTAATTTATATGTTTCTTGCAAAGATTTCAAGATTTTAGTTTGAAGTCTTGCGTTATTTTCATTACCTTTAAAAACGAAGTAAACAACGTACCAGAAAATCGACTGACCGATAAAGCATGTACAATCAGAGATGAAGATAATTTGCAGTAATTTTTCTCCATTGCATGGATATTATATAAATAAATTTAACAAAATTTATAATTATGTATTTTTATTTATTGGTAGAAGAAAAATTTTATGAATGAGAATGGCTAGGTTGTAATTATTTGTTCTCAAGTTTTATCCTACTAGGAAAATGTTCCGAGAAAACCTAGAAATTTTTCCTAATTTGTTTATTTTTAGTTTCAATTAAAGTAAGAATTAGTTAATGATTATTTAAACAGATTAGAATTATTTGAAATAAATGTCAGTCTAAAATATTAACATGTTTAGTTGTCATTATGTTTGAATTACAAAGTGTAATCAACGAACATATCTTGCAAGTACCAAACTTTAGATTTCAGACAAAAATATTGTAAATTTGAATTTCCTTTGCGTTTTTCGTATTGTTTTCGTATGTTCTGATAAATATTTAGTACGCAAAATTTAAAAATTTAGGGTTTTTTTTTTTCTTCTCTTTTTTTAATGTGCGTGTTGAGAAAAAAATTTCATTTCGGTAAAAAAAAAAGTTCTGGCCTGTCAGCTGCTTTTAGATCATGCATTCGACCTACATAGAGTTTCAGACCATTATTTTGTTTCATAAATTTTTAACGTTGTCTAGATTGAGGATTAAAGAATACGCGGAAGATACTCTTTCCGATAAGCGATTCTTCCCGAGTATCCTAAAAGATACTTCTTATAAAAAGATGCTCTTTAAAGATATAAAAGGTAATCTTTTCGATTGATTTTTTCTGTTTCTTGCTCCAATTATATATGTTCAGCTTCGCTGGCTGAAATGTTCTATTTCGAGTTATTTTATTTGACTATTATTAAAATAAAATTATTATAA
Source organism: Stegodyphus mimosarum (assembly GCA_000611955.2). Classification (NCBI taxonomy): domain Eukaryota; kingdom Metazoa; phylum Arthropoda; class Arachnida; order Araneae; family Eresidae; genus Stegodyphus; species Stegodyphus mimosarum. The sequence continues at coordinate 56,812 of KK114224.1, read as the reverse complement.
CTTCGAAATGGAGATATTAAAATTGACCAGATTTATATCTATAAGTAAACTCTTTTGTCAGTTAACACATTTTTATGACCGCGAAAAATCAAGATTCGGGAGCTCTATCAAGAACAGAAACGAAAACGCGAATTTTAGACCAAGCGTTACAGATGGGGTATAGTCGGTCAGGTCAAGGTCATTTCGAAAAGAATCACAAAGGACACGAGGGCTCGGTCTGGTGATCATGACGTAGTTTGCGTGCCGTTAACAATAAAAGTATTGTTAAGTTTTAATACAAACATTTTTTGAGTAACGCTGAGGCAGAGGCGTAGCTAGGGTAATCAGCGCCCGGGGACAAGTGAAGATTTCGCGCCCCCCCCGTCTGCCAAAATGCAGTGAGGAACGGAAAAAAAAACTTAAAAAATAATAGCATTTTAATTGTTTAAAATAATAATTTGCTAATATGAAATGTTTTAAATTTTAAATAGTTTAAATTATTAAATATTTTAATTTTTAAAGCACTTTTAAGCGTATATTTTTGAGGTTTCGCTAAATTCACTAACTTAGAACGTAGTAAAATAATTAAGACAATAATGGTAGAACGAAAATATGATTATTCTAAAATATTTTTCAAATATAAATTTCGAAAACTTAAACATCATATTTGATATT
>KK114224.1:29839-53367 GCA_000611955.2 Stegodyphus mimosarum | reverse complement strand
ACAAATTACCTTTAATTGAAATTTTCAGCTTAGATAAATAAATTTAAATACACAACTGCACATAGTGCATGAATTTTCAATGACATAAAAAGTTATTTTTCTCATTATAAATTATATAATATCCATAACTTTCAAAAAAGGGGGAAATTGCTTACCTATTCCAAACAAAAGTACACCGAGTAGAATTCACTTAGAAAATGTAGAATTTCTTAGAACACTATCATAAAACAGTTTTTTTTTGGCTCTTTTTTTTTCCTAATTCCTTTTATTCAGGACATCCCATATTAAATTGTTTATAGGAACTCAATACAAATTAAAACATTATTTTTGTAACACACAACTAAATTTTTATGAAAACTTTCAAAGTAACTTTCGAAGATGTTAGATCATTACTGTTCAGTTTCTCATTCTCGGGTCAAGTTGGCTGCACCCCTCCTGGTTTATCCCTAAGGCTGATTGCGCCTCCTATGGTCATTCTAGCAACTGCGTCCCTTCTATTCGTTCACAAGGACAAAAGCTTTACGACTTAAAAGTATCATATAACCTTCGAAGTATTTTCTCGCCGTTTGCTTAGTGGGGAAGGATGACTTTCATTGACCTTACGTTTAAATAGAAAACCTAGCTTTTCTATTCCATCTTTGCTAATCACACGACAACAAATGTAATAAAAAGATATCCTTATTACGATGGGGTAGTGGACTAAGTATGCGAATTTTTAAAATTTATTTTTTATTGTATTTAAAAATGAAAATAATTTATTCTAAAATTTCGTAACATCCATTTGGCGCCCCCTAGATGCTGCGCCCGGGGACAGATGTCCCCCCTTGCCCCCCCCCTAGCTACGCCACTGCGCTGAGGTTTCTAGGTACCAAAATTATTTATTTTAAAACTTTTAAAATATCAGTTATGAAGTAATAAAATATTAAATATTAAAAGTTTTTTTTTTTTAATTTCCTAGAACATATTTCGATATGAAAGTTACATTTTAACCTTATCAGTTAAATCATATACAGGACTGAAGAAAAACTTTACCATTCGAAATGACCTGATTTGTGTGCCAAAAAATTCCGCTTCCTGTTTTTACGAAAAGCTAATTTGTTCATGGAATACAATATACAAGGATGAAAACCAAGTACAATATACAAGGATGCTCTAAAAATGCGAATAAGCACCATGTAATACATATTTAATTATAAAATATAAAACTGAAGCTGTAAGCTAAGTATTTTACACTTAAACGTGGACAGTAAATAATAGCAATAGTTAAAACAGTACTCGATTAATAATTTTCCGAAGGTTAGTTCATGTTAATTGATTGAGAAAAAGCCACTCGAGTGCTATCTCCTTATGGATAGAGTTGCTTTCGTGGAGGATATTTAAAGAGACACCGGGACACATGGGAAAAACTTCCAAACAGCCTGCTCAATTGTCTTTATCGCTCGGCCGTGGATAGGCACTATTATTAAACGAAGGAAAAACTGTTTACTATTGAAGTACAAATGATAGTAATGACATCGGTATTTTTAAATAGAGTTTCTCTGATACACAGAACGCACTTCAGTTATAATAGTTAGTTGTAATTCGTACAAAGCAGACACAAAACGAAATAAGTAAATAATTAAACAAAACTTATCTCGTAAAGTAAATATCCGATCCAGGACATCGGAAGATCGTATGAAAATTTTGATACAGGACGATGACCTGAGATTTAAATTGGCTGTTCTTAGAAGAAATGAATGCCTGGCATTATAGATCAGAAGTGGTCAAATTTCATGTGAGGAATAGCATGTTCAAATACAGAAAAAAATTCATGAGCCACTATTAAATTTTCTAAAAACCGTAACTAGATATTTTTATTTTCAAAGCAATAAAAAAATTTCTGAATACAAAGAAATAGAAGAAAAATAGATAATGAACTTTTTAATAAGTATGGCTCTTCCCCTTTTTGTAAATAAATACTTCTTGTTACCCTTCCAGTATAGTCAAGAAAGTACGTTTCTATGACATACACATACAGACAACGAGGGCCACAAGAGACCGTGCGGTAAAATCGCTAAACATGGGTAGTTCGGTCCAAGGTTCGAATTCCGCGAACGAACTGGACGAATGGGCGTTTTCGTGATTTTACGCATGTGTAACGCGTATACGAGCCAGTTTCCTTAGAAAGTCCTCCACGAAGGCATCCCATCCTTCAGCCAAATAGTCCTCGAGTGCTTTGCCATAATCAAATAAACCAAACCAAGACAGAGTCATACATACAACCAATTATATTGGGGCAAATTAATGTCTTTAAAAAGTTGTTAAATTTATTAACTGTGAAATAATTGAAAAATTACTATAGCGAGCCATAAGCGTAACACAAAACTGTCAACGAAAAATATAGAGGAAAAGTTTTCGTTTCGCGTACTTTTATTTCATTATGGCGAAGCACTCAAGGGCTGCCTGTCTAAGGGTAAAGATGCCTTCGTGGAGGTCTTTCTAAAGGAACCTGGCTCGTATACAATTACACATGAGGTAAACCACGAAAACGCCCATGCAGACACCCGTTCGTCAGGGCTCGAACCTCGGACCGAACTACCAGTGTTTAGCGACTTTACCGCTCGGCCGCTGGTGCGCTCAAAGTGAAGCTCAGCGATAAAGCGGATGATGCCTTAGCCAGCAATCTGTTTTATCATAACAACTATTCTCGCCAGTATGTCTTACTTAGGGGTTCTCAACAAGGGAAAATTCCCCCTCGGGGGTATATATTCAAGGGGAAAATGCGATCAGCTTTTTATCTATATGTCAAATATTTAGTTTTAGTTCATAAACAAAAAAAAAAAAACTTTTATCCAAGTTTTGGTATTTGTCAACATTTTCGACACTTTTTATTGTTTAGTTTATAAAGCACATTAAAAAATAATCTAAATTTGAATAAATCTATGTGTATTTTTCGAGCTTTGGAGAAGCTGGGGGGAGGGCAATTATAGTTGTAAATGGCAAATAGGGTGAACGGGTATTAAAAGGCTGAGAATCACTAATCTAATCGGAAGCGATTATTATACTAATAGGCCTTATACAAGTAGAAGTGAGCCAAGTAAAAGTTTTATTTATTATTTTACTTTTCGAGAATGTTGGAGGTGGAAAAGACGAATGTTATAACGACTGGTTCATTTAAACTAAAAATCTAACTCTATATAGCTTATTATTATAACGAACACCAAGATGGGAAATTCAAACGCATTTCTTCGAGACACCCCTACAAAAAATGGGTCAGGGTTCGTTTCTACGGCAACAGACAGTTGTAGACATTCTGTCTGGATGTGTTTCTTGGGAGCCGACAGACTCTATTTAGGAGTAGTTTTCTCCCACAATAGTTATGCAATCATATGTAATGCGTACACACTTGTATACCTTCCATAAAAGCAAATGCTCAGTTTTAAACATAAATCAAGTGCAGTGCAATAAATCTGCTGCTTGACTGCTATAGCAATAAGACAGTAATGTAAACAAAAACAGCAGCTGTGCTCTTGAAGTACTTCAACAAAGAATTTGAATTCTAATTTATTCGCAATTTACTTTACCAAATGAATTCCAGGTTACGCAGCTTGAAAGTAAGGGTGAACCGTTGTATTTTTCTGTCAATTAAGTCGCCCTGGTATTATTTCGACTAAACAAGAGCTATATTAAACTAGTACGATATACTGAAAACTCACGTTCACATTTTTTTCAAATTAAATGCAAAGGACCTTCTTTTGGATTCCAAATCTCTCCCCCTCCCCTATCCTTACAGTTGTCAACTAACTTTAATAGGAGTAACTGCAAAAGAAAGACGACGTAGTAGTTTTGTAATTATGCAAAAAGCTCTCCATCGAGTACAAAATCGAGTAGCGCTATAAAAACAGAACAGAGAGTTTTTTCTTTACTTTTAACCCACATGCGGGCGTTTAGACATAATACAAGTGAAATAAGTCAAGCGCCCCTTACAGAAACTGCAATCCAAATACGTATATTATTTAAAAATAAGCTGTCAGCTAATTAGGGTTTTTGCATAAAGAATAATAGTTTACCCGCATAACTTACACCAGGGCACACATATGAATATTAACCCCAAGTCTAAATCATCTAATTACGAATGCGAAGTCCATCAACGCTCAAGCAGAAGACCGATGAACACTGGTAATTCGATCCAGGATTGAATACTGACGAACGGGCTGGCTAAGAGTTTTCTCCCATGTGTAACCTGACCACGAAGCCAGTCTCCCTTAAGAAATCCTCCGCAAAGTATCGCTCTCCTTATTGCGGCTTGAATACGAGCCGCAAGAAGCTAGAGGCATCCGTTCGTATGCTTTGCCTTAAACTGATTAAGGCAAAGCATACGAGGGCACACGAGTACCTGCGTAAGCGAAGAAGTCTTTGTGGACGAATTTTTTAAGGCAAACTGGCTCGTATTCAAGCTGCACATGGGAAAAACTGAAAAATTTTAGACATCGTTCAACTACAATGTTTAGTACTCGATAGCACTTACTCCAGTATTAGTATTATAGCCATTAGAGACTGGAAAAGGGTGAGGCATTTGCGTCTAGTGATAGAAGGGACGCAAATTAGACGGAAATTTAGAAATTCATTTAAGAAAAGGAATCATAATTGTATAGCCCAACGGCTTTCACGCGCGTGGTCACCGCAAGATAAAGAGTTCAGCAAATTGGTAAATGGCAACAGTAAGAACATTACTGTTGCCATTTATAATTTTTCTTTTTACAAGTTTAAAAAGAAAAAAAAATAGAATAACAGTAACTGACAAAAATTTATAAGGAAAAATAACGTTTTAACGATGCTGAAGACAGACACTGACGGATAAGTGTTAATGATGGGACAACAGTTCTGTCGATATTTTGTTTTCTGATTTTAAACTTTTACATAATTGGTAATTTTTTTATTTTTATCACGTGAATAATAAAATTTAAATGCATTTTAGCAATTAAGTTTTCTACTACAATAACCAACATACCTTCAGTGTAATGTTAGTTTTAAAGAATAAGAATAAAATTCTTAAAAATCTAACACTTTAAGACACTTTGGTTATAGTTGTTAATTTTCAGATTTGAAAATGAATGCATCAAGAAGCACTATTTTAAAAAATCATATTTAAAGCATTTATTTATCAGTCAAAATTTTGCTAACACTCTTTAGGATAATTTCAGAATATTATGTTCATGATAATTCTTTCATTCCCTGGCTTTACGCGGCCGAATGTCCCGATTTTCACAAAATTGCTTTTGATTTGGACAGTAGAAATTATTATAAATTACATTTATATACAGTATCACGTGCAGTGCTTCATTTATGGACATTATACATAAATTTCACCCACAGTATTTGTATTTTAGCATTAAACAGTGTTATAATTTATAAAAACACGATTTTTTATAAGAACGGATTAATTATTTTCTATTTATTTCTTACTGGAAAAATTCGTTTTTCATAAGTTCAGTTTGGTATACGTCAAGGATCTGGAACGGATTCATGACGTATACAGGGATATCACTTCAGATACGTTTTATTCATGATTTCCATGAATTCTTTGAAAAAGATTTAGAAGAATTCTGTATTGTAAACAATCCAGCTGAATTAAGGAAATGAATATCATTAATTTGTTCTCGAACGTGCTGCGATTTCAGTGTTTTCTAACATTATTGTTGAAATTTTGAGTTCTGAAACATAATTTTAAGAAGCTTCATAGATTTTCTTCCCAAGGAAATACCACACAGCCGAAGTCAGCAATTTTTCTTCAGTTTGTTAATAATTTAATCTGTACCTTTTAGAGCGTTTATTTCGCTGAGCGCTGTTGTGCCTTTTCTTTCCTGGATTCCTATAACTCTTAATAAAATAACAAAACGAAATGTTTCGTAGCAAAGAAACAAAAAAGAAAGTTTAAAATTTGGAAAATTTTTTGCAGAGTTAGAACAAGTCATTCCAGCTAATTCAGACGTAACTAATATTAAAATAGCAAATACACCAATGTTTGCCAGTATCAGTAATACAGAAAAAATACATTCCTAATACCTGTAATAAAGGTTATATATAGAACATCGTTTTTATTATAGTAGCTATAATAAAAAAAAATTATTAGCTTTTTATTAAAACTGAAACTAGGTTATAAAATACCATTAATAACTATGGTTAGGAAATATAATTATAATCACACTTTTTTGTCCATCAATGGCTGAACATAAAAAAGCCCGATGAATACTGGTAATTTGAACCAGGCTCATCTCCCGGCAAGCCGTCGGGCTCCAAAAGTTCTTTCGTATTTTTTCATGCGTATGGGTTCATAATAGATTGAATACCCACAAAACAAATGATAGCTTATTTTCACAAACGAAACACTTTACAGTTCTGGAACTTTCCACAAAAGTATTCATACAACACTTCCCAGTATTACAGAGCACAATAAGCAGTTACAACTTTAAACTACTAAGAACGTTAAACAAAACGCTTATCTAAAGAGCGAAGCTCGCACGGAGATAACTCAATACTCCGAAGTCAATTCTGAACTAAAAACCAAGAACTGATGCTCTCGCCAGTCTTCCACAGTTTCCCTCGGCCGCTGAGAAATTCCAATACCTTCTATTTATCGAAATTGCTGGAAGGCAAATAGAGTTGCAGTTACGGCCAATTCAGTTATATATGGACAGGAGCAAAACGTCGCAAAGTTTAGTGACATTTTGGCAATTAAATTAGTCGCCAAAACCACTGCCACATTGGCGGTATTTCGCCAGTTTAGCGAGATAGACATTTACCTCACTGTTAAACAGATTTGTAATCTTATTTTTCCGGAAAAGCTTCGCATTTGCGAGGTACTTCATGTTACATTACACAAGCGATACTACAATGTTACGTATAATTTCACTAAAATTATTTACATATATACAAAATTCGTAACAGTGTTCTTGCTCATAGGCAACTGAATACGAGGCAGTTCACTTTGATAGTTCGAATAAAGGCTCTTCCTTTGAGGAATTTCCCCTCGTCTGCTTATCAAATAGAAAACATATAATCATTAATTATATTTGCTCTATATTTACTGTGCGACAAATAATCAGTATGTATTTTTTATAATTTTCAGGTCGTCATTATCACTTAATATTCAGCGTAATGTATCATATGTATATAACGCATCCAACGATAAATCATTGCCATCGGCTTCAAATAATAGGGTCTTGATGCAAATCAGTTTATTTTGTAAATATTGAATAATACTGGCAAAAAAAGTGTTGTAAAGTACATCTTGTTTCTATTTATATTTCAAAAATAAGAACAGCTGCAACACAAGCTGCAGTTTGGCCACCCCTGGTACAGACTGTAAATTTCCTACTTAGGAGTCGGGAATCTACACTCATGCCCATAAGTTAAGGATAATTCAGAATCACACAGAAATCGAACTCTGAAGTAAAAATTTCACCTGTAGAATTATCGCACACATCTTCAAGCATAATATGCAAATTACAGGAAGTCATCAGATGACGCCGATAGTGCATCACAATGACAAGAATATAAGAGAAGTGTACATAAGGAATGGTAGCAAAGAAAATTGTTCACAAGCGTTCTGTAAGCCGCTCAGGGCCACAACCGAATAATTATGACACAAAGGACGCATGTGGATGATTTTTTACACGGTAGAATTATCGGTCGCCTGGAATGTGGGCGTACTCAGATGGAAGTATCCGAAGTACCTGAAATAGCACAAAGTGTCGCCTCTAGGCTTTGGCAACGATTCCAAAATGATGGGAATGTCAGACGTTACAGTACAGGTCACCCCCCCCCGAGTTACAACGCTGAATGACTACCGGTATTTGGCGGTAACTGCCAAAAGAAGCAGACGGAGCACAGAATCAGACCTGTCTCCTCAGCTTATCTTCAGCCATAAGTACGACCGTTTCGAGGCAAACCATGTACAGACGTTTCGGACAGACTGGTCTATATGCTCGCAGACGTGTCAGGAGGGAGGAAAATTCACTGTCACCAGCAGTTAGCCTGGAGTAGACAACATGCAATGTGGACATCGAGAGAATGGGCTTGTGTGATGTTTTCCGACAAGTCCAGGTTTAGCTTGCATTCTGATTCACGTCGATTTCAAATGGAGAACTCCAGGTTCTCGCTACCACCAAGACAACACTGAACGACACCGTTAGGGTAGTGCAGAATTCCTCCTTTGGTTGGAATTATGCTGGGCTCCAGAACAGATTTGCATGTTTAAATCGGAACCATGACAGGCTAAATTTATCGGTACATCAGTCTAGAACAATATGTAGGTTTCTTTAGGGGTGGTGCCATGATCGCAGAATTTTGTGTTTATGGATGACAACGCCCGTACTCATCGAGCAAACATAGTTGCTTTCAAAGCTGAGAATATCAAAGGTGCCAAATGGCAAGCATTCTCACCTGGCTTAAATCCGACAGAGAATGCGTGGGGCATAATTGGTCGACGAATTGTAGCCCGTTAAGTATCTTCTGCATGTGTATTGGAACTTTGGAGAGCATTGCTTGCTGAGTGGTGCAATCGTCCTTAAGACCAGCTCGGTAATTTGATACTCAGCATGCCTAGGCGTTGTATGGACTATATTTCATCGTCTGGGAGACATACAAACATCTAACGTCTGGAAGACATACTAAAACACCATCCCAACCATGTAATGTTAAGTTCTTATAAGAGATATAATTTTTGTATTTGCTCCTGAGAGCAAAAATCCTAGTTGTTTTTAGTGGTATCATATATGCACTATCTTTTTTTGTTCTTTACCTTTTTTGTTTAATAAATGGGCTTTATGGATAAGTCACTTTGTTTCTGAACCTTATTTGCCGAAGTTGGCATTATCTGTAATTTGTGAACATGAGTGTATATGGTATTACAGAAATTCCCGAGATAAAATATTCCAATGAGACGATGCGACACTAAGCGTTCATTTTCTTATCAGCCACTAATGGAAGCAAAAAAGGTGATACATTTTCGAGCATATATCCTGAAAATTTCTTGTTTTTCTACCATTCTTCGCAAAAAATAAACACGTCTCCTAACTAACAACAGGCTTTCACGAGTTACAGCGCACCCACCTTAACAGAAACTGAGAAACCATGCGCGTAACTACTCTTCAGTTTTAACATACACCACCGCCATTTTTTGTAGGCGATATTTTCTTCTATTCCAAATTTCAATGGTTTTTACAGACAAATCGTGATATTTATTGTCATAAACTGAATTTTAAAATATGCGCTTATGGGAATGACCTTCAACGGAAGAGATTGCGATAAAATTTATGCAGGAAAACAATATTTTGCCAAAAATCATTAAAGGGAACAACTGCTTTGGATCTTTCTTAAAGCCGCGAAATTTTCCCAGCAGCCAAAAAAATCCGCCTATAAGCAAGTCTACAAGTGATTTATTTTCGTGAAAAATAGCTATGTTTAAAGTCAAAATATGTATGTAATTGTTATGTACATAAACATCAAAATATGGGCCCAACGCAGCCGAGCGGTACAGTCGCTGAACACTGGTAGTTCAGTCTGGGGTTCGAATACGGGAGAACGGGCTGGCTGCATGGGCGTTTTCGTGGTTCTCCCCATGCGTAACTTATACATGAGACAGTTTCCTTTAATCCCTTAACGTTAAAATATGTACCAACGCAATAAATACGTTTTTGAAATTATGATCTCTTCAGTAAAAAATCAAGATGGACCACGGTGGTTGGGCTAATACGTTAAGAGCCAATACGTATTGCAATAATAAACAGCCATTTCATAACCGTTGCGCAGAAATTAGCAACGTAGGTTTCGCAAATATTCTGGATTTGCATTTCCTACGTGTGTTAGATTTATTTGCTATTCTTTCATCCTCCCCTCCCTCCAACCCTCAAAATCTATTTAGCAATAAAACTACTACTGGAAGGGTTCAACAATCTCATGGCTATTCAATGCTCATGCAAAAATTAAATGTTTTTCACCCATGCTTTTAAAATTACCACTTCACTGAAAATAAACCGTAAGCTTATTAACCAATTTCATTATCTGAATGACATTGTAAATCCGGGAGTAAATCTTACTCCGGAGATCTAGCGGTTGATTGATCTTCTTTTAGAAATTATTCACAAAATGAGACTGGCTGTGACCCTGAAAGAAATTATTCACACTTCTACACATTACGCAAACAGGAAGACAGGAGAGCAGACTATTTTTGAAGAGGTAAAAATGTCTGCAAGTTTCGCAACAATAAACTAACAGCAACCGCAACAGCAACAGCGTTATAATAATGCGCAACACTCACGAAAGTTCACGAATTAAGGAAAATGGAGGGATCGTAAAATGCAGGACGCGTTTGGTATTGCATTATGTTTAAATTTTTAATCAGTACCACTAAATGATCGAGAAATACGTGGTATCCTGAATATTACGAAAGAACAGAATTTTTGGATTTAAGTTTTAAGTTAATGCACGATGCTTCGCAAAGAAACACGAAACAGTTGTGCAAAAATAAAGGAAACTGCCTGTTTTCACTACCAAATCCATCTAGCCGAGCCGGCATAGTGGTTAGTGACCCTGACTGCTGTAGGAATGGGCCCTGTTCGAATCCCGGAGAAGGCATGGTTTAACTGTCCGTCTCTTCATAGCAGACAACGGTAGCCACTTATTATGTGCTTCCATAATGAAATAAATGGCCATCACTTCCCGCTTTTGTAGTGGGGCAAGGCTAATTGCTATTAAATAAAGGGCCCGGCCATTAAAAAGAAAACAAGGAAATAAAACTACGTATAGCTGACAACCTTGAAATATGGAAAACTGGTGACCCCCTGGGGGAGGGGAAAAGCAAGTTTCCGAGCTTCACGGCGAAGCCATTTGAAAACGGGTTCACTTTATAATGCATGATTACAGTTACTATTTATAATAAGATTCTGATATAAAATATATATATATCTTAATTATAATCTAAATTTTATGCCCTTTGGCTAATTTCGTTGCATGATTTTTCTCACACTTTTATACCGAGAAAATGATGGGTGAGGAAGAGAAGCTTTTATTTAACAAAGTACGTTTAAATACGATGGAATTAATTAATTGGCACTGAAGTATTAACGCAACCACCACCTTTAACAGAAGTCGTCAAATTTTCAGAATGTGCCAAACTCTGGATCGATTCGTCTGGCAATTACTCATAACAATCCTTTACTCAAGTAATGCCGCTATTTTCATATGCGTCCTTTTTTTTGTTGTATTCCAAGTTCTAACGGGTTTTATAAACAAATCGTGTAAACTTAGTTTTAAAATATGAGCTTGTAGCATTTGCCAGCAATGGAAGAAACTGCGGTAAAATTCTCCAGGAACACAAAATTTTGCTGAAAATTTTCCAAAGGGAATGCGTTTCCTAGATAGCCGCTGCTGTCAAGGTTTGTAGGAAGCTGAATCACCGCAAAAAAAAAAAAAAAAAAAAAAAAAAGGCGTAAAAACCAACAGCTTGCACCCAATAAGTAACTTTTACCTTATAATCTAAAAAAATCGCCAAACTTAATATGTAAATACCTAGTTATTAAATACACACATCTATCGTGTGTACAAACTCAGTAATGTACCATTTAATTGATGTAAAACAAAAGTAAATAGAAATATTAACCGATTAAACAATGGTTCAATGTTCACAAAACATTCTACAGATGCCTGCAGGAGTACGAAAATTGGATCAAATAAAATTTAACAAGAAAAATTAAGGCTGAAAATCGCAAGAGAGGTGGGGGAACCGAATTTACACAATTTACGTTTCCTTAATTAAATAAATTTCATTAATTTCTGGGAAACACTTTCACGGGTGGTTTTCCATAGTAAAGCCTGAAAATTAAAAACTGTCATATGCATTGATTTACACGGAGACTAAGAAAAACCAGAAGCGTTGGTAGCTATGCAACAATGACAATATTTGCACTGTACTCATGCATATTTCTCAACTTCTGGACTTCTTGTGGAAAATTAATACATAGTCATGTAACATGAAAGTTGCATATTGTACGCAAGTTCTGAATGTTTGTATAACTTCTTAGTAAAATTTATGATTCATGTAATCTTTCATGTCCCTAAATTTCAAAACGGATATGTTGCAGTTATTTATCTAAATTTGCTTTGTGAGACACCTAAATACCGATGATTCGTACAAAAAAAAAAAAAAAAAAAAAAAAAAATATGAGGAAGCACCTTAAAAGTCAAATTCGGAACCCTAAACAAAATTCCTAAATTTAAGGAATGGCATTTTAGACCGCAGTTACAGAAAATCGGTTGCCTGCTTTTCCATAGCTAGGAATTAAGAGTTAATTATGCGGAGCATGCTAGGGCTATTCCACATATTATGAGAGTTGCCTTTGTAAGAGACTTAATGAGAAATTTGCCTATATGTAACAGATAGAGAAACTGCAAAAACTTCATGCAGTCAACCTGTTCAACTGCTGAGAAGAGAATTGCATAAGTGCACATCCATTTTGCAACCATGGAAATGGTCAAGGTCAATAGACAAACAAGGTTAGGCTCTTCGCAATTTTGAAGTCACTTACTCAAGTGGGAGAAATGAAGACAAAAAACGAGTAGTTGCTTTTGAGCAGACTAGGAATCACTAACGTCATACAAGAGCAAACTTTGTAGCATAGTAATTTTCGGAGCGGCTTCAAAGATGAAGCATTCCTTCATTACCGACAGAACTTTTAGTGTCGATCAAGGAAATCTATCAGCTCTCAAAAACATCACTACATGTGTGCCTCAGGGTTCGCGACGGTAGCCGTTAGCTCTATCAAACCCAATAATGCCATCTCCAAACTCCAGAATTTTTTTTAGATGTTGAGGATTGGTGTAGAAAATGGTGAATTAGTATGAATGCTTCAAAGTCTGAGCTCCTATTCGTAAGGAGGCGCAAGATTTGGAAAACAGCATAGAACAACCTCTACTTATTCGGAAAAATTGTGAACTGTGCTAATAATGTAAGTTATCTAGGGGTTATCATTAACCAAACTGTGACATGGACTTGTCATATTAAGCGCGTCGTCGAAAAAGACTGGTATTGTCAATCAACTTTCTGTACTCCTTGGAAATTACTTTGGACTATCTCTCGACAAAAAGAGAACGATAAACCTATGCATTATAAGGCCAATTCTATGCTACGCATCTGAAGCCTCGGCCTCAAAAGCAGACTTCCACAAACTTCAGGTAGTACAAAATACGATTCTGAGAATTGTAAATGCTCATTACTTGATTAGGAAAAAAAAAAAAAAAATCTGATCCATGACGACTTGAAATTCGATTATTACTTAAAAAGCGTTTTGAAAAAACTGGACTTAGCTGTGATACTGAAAAATTTTCATAAGATCTTAGTTGCCAAATCATACCAGATGATAATCTGATCAGACCATTTGCTACTCAAATTATTAGAGATCACAACTTCGCAAACTAGCTTTGACTGCAATGTTTACTTGTTTCCTTGCGCGGCGTGACTTTTGCCTCTCGTCGCTTTCCATTAGATCGGTATGCACGCAGTACAGAAGACAATAGTCTCCCCACTTTTAACTCACTTTCATGACGGTTCTTGGAGTTTACCTGCTAGCTTATCAAAGTCATATGTCCTCAGAGGCTTAATTTTCTAATCTAGCTTATTAAGGCCTCTTCTACAACCACATAAGCAAGTTCACAATCCGTATCTAAAATGGACCAGACACAGATAGACCCTTGGGTATCTGCCACAATCAAATACACTAAACCTAAACCAGACCAGTAGGTTTCACCGCAAAATTCGCTCACGTGATGTTAAAAGAATTCGCATGAAAGGTCTCGAGTTAGAAGTGTTATGTTTAATAAAATGTCGTGTAATCACGTCTCTTATTTAATTGAAGTTTTTCCACAGTTTCTGGTTTTACAGTTTAGAGCTTAATAAACTGTCGTGTAATCACGCCTCTAATTTAATTGAAGTTTTTCCATAGTTTCCGTTTTTACAGCTTAGAACTTAATCATTTCAATGTAATGACTGAGAAACTTTTAAAATTCTCCCACCCAACAGTTGAAGTTTATTTATTTTTTTTAATACAATTTTTTATAACGAAGAAATCACTGAATACAGAAAGCACCTATTAGCAAGTATGTTCGGCTAAAATAAAATCTCTTTCTAGTTCAGTATGATAACAGAAAGAATTCTGATATATTTAGTTTCTTGAAAAGAGGAAACAAAAACTCATTTTCTGAAGAACTGCAGAGTACCTAAAATGTATTCATATTCTTTCTAAATTCAATAAATCAGATACTCAAATCTTCCTATATATCACAGTAATTTTAATTATTTCCCAAATAAAATTAAACAAAATTTTCTTGGCAGTTATAAATCGGCGTCAAAATTCTAACGAAAGAACAAAGTTTGACAGCTGACAAACTATCGCAAACTCACTGGTCTAATGTTTGAAGCCCCAAGGTCGCGAGAATGTGCAGTTAGTTTTGCTGCGGGGTATAAATGCGTGGGCGAGACACCAGCGTTTTTAAGCTTTAACCACTAAACCCAGTTATTAAATAGATTACATCGTAAAACATCCATATTTAGTACTTCAAATGGATTAAAACTTGATCGGATTATTTAATTACACATGAAACAAATTAAATACAAAATCATTAATTTTAACTACGTACAGTACAGTCAGTACGTACAGGGAAGAGAAGAAAACGAAAGTAAGAAAAGAATATTACGCAAATTTATAACAGGGTGCCGGAAAAGAACATCAAATGAATGGACAGCGTATAAAACAGGTTTTTTAATTTCAAACGATGCTACGCAAGAATATCTGCCTCAGGGATTAATGCTTCCTCGGAGAATCTTCAGGCGAATGACTCGTATGCATAAACAAAGAAGGAAAACGTGGAAACAGTGGTGTGAGAAGGATTTTGTTTACAAAATCAGTCGTGCTCAGTACTTTTATCCTCCCTAGTATGATACCGAAAAGAGCAGCAAATTTTGCATGAATGTGCATGCCTACACAGCATAAATCTCGGACATATCTCTACATACATTTATATAGAATACATTTTACATTCATTTTCATGCCACAGCACTCATCTTTCAGAGTTTATTCGCTCTTGAGGAAATAAAATATCTTCAAATATATATGTCTGCGTTTGTGCGCGCACAGAGTGTTTACACCGATTTACACTAACATGAGAAGGAAGAACGGAAAACCGTAATGAAGTTCTTACATTGCAGTAGCACTCACGAGCACAGATGATTCTAAATTTGGCTACACCCGAGAACATACACCAAGCCGGAAACTATTACCCAGACGGATTCCAGCAATTATTCTTTTGTTTATGGTTTAGAAAGGAAATAAAACTAGTACCAGGAAGATTTGTTATGAATGAACTTTTTGAAATGTCATAACGATCTGAAGTGTGCAAACATCCTTATGAAAATTTGAAATACATTTAAGCCAATAAACGAATACAATAAATAAATCACTATATTATATATTGTACATTTTTTAAATTAGTACTGCCAATAAATACGAAACATAAGTTTGGATATTATTCAGGAACTAACTTTGAATGCTACAACTCCCAATATAACGATAGCATCACAGTCTTTGAAAACAATGATTCTGCTGACGCTATGTAAAATTAGTATTGTCTGTTGTTCTTCGAATTATTTCTCAGATGCAATATATAGTCATTATTTACACTATGCAATGATTAGCGTTATGAATCACAAGTGCACGTTTTTAGATGATCACTTTATGTGATCCAGAGCTTAATTTCTAATTACCGAAAACTTTTGAAAGGCCGTTAAGAAAGTTAAACAAAACTGAATCAATAAAATAATGAATAATGTACTATAAAATTTAAATATATAAATAAAATATTTACAACAGTAAAAATGTCAGAGACTCTTCACTTGGAGTTGTAGCTAGAATTAAACCTTAACTCAAACTGAGAAGCCTCAAACTCAAAAACCGAAACTCACAAACAAAGCCGACCGAATTTTAATCACGATATATACAATATACGACAAAACTGACATTTTCATTCTCTGTCACGCTGTATTAATGTACTTCTATTTAACACAATTTTATAAAATTAACTCGTTCAGATTGCGTTTACTAAGAACATAGAAAAAAAAACATTATTAACAAGTATGGATATATGTTCGATCTGACAGTTTATTTTGAATATGACAAAGCACACCAAGTTATGCTATAAGATACAAATACTACAAACTTTACAACAAACAAAAAAGTTAAAAAGATGACATCCCCCCAATAAAAAAGGATAAAGGGGGGGAAGAAAATATTTTTAAAAAGGTGCAACAGAAAATTTTAAGAGACGCACAGTGCAGAAATCACCCAGCAGTTCATTTTGAAATTATTGGATTAATATTTACAAGGATCCTAGTTCAAAACTAAACTCCAACAAGTATTAGTTTTTGCTTCCTCGCAGCTAACACCGATTTGATAACAGTACATTTAATAACTTTGAAGCTTACCTTAAGCCAAGAAAATCACAAGTGCATGCACGAACTTTATAAAATTGAAAAACTGACGTAAAAGTTACGGCACTGCATAACCAACACAGTTTCATGCGTCTAAATCGATGTTCATATTTATTTAATTAATCCAACTCTTATGACAGTATTTCTCTCTGCCTCTTAGCTACTTATTCATGCCTAACAAAAGTAATGAAACAGTAATATCACATATTAAAACTAAATTACAAAGCACATTTAACGTTAATTATAAAACTTATGTTTTGCAAATAGTACGTTAGTTCTAAAATATATAATCAATATATAAATAAGCAAGCGGATGATTCCAAATATTTAGCAGCACTTACGTGATACACACCATTGACAGGACACAGTACGTAAGCCTTCCAAAATTCGCGTGTAAGTACGTCAACTCTTCGGATGCAAAGGCACTAAGCCCAACCGTCTAAATCACGAAAACATGGCACACAAGAAAGCTCTTCGCAGTTACGACCAGCACGTTTAACAAACGGTGGCAGAACTGGGTGGGAAAGATTGGTTGCCGAAGACCCCGGCGCTTGGCGAAGCACGAAATGCGCCAAACTGTTTTCGTCTTTAAACATCGCCAAATTCAAAACGTATGTAGTTTAAACGATGATGTAATCCTTGAAACCTTTTTCGCGTTATCACTCAAAGCGTTTCCCGATAGAAAAGTAACTAATCATCTAAAAAGAACATTTTTCTGTTGTTCAACGAGATTTAAATCAACATCTCAAAATTATATTTATTAATTTTAATAAATATCATATTATTTGTTAACTTCTCGTGAAAGCTACTTAGTTTGCGAATTTTTATAATTATAATGTATAGCTAATGATCTTTTTTTAATTATATTTTGTCAGAACACAGAAGGATTGCCTTTGTGAATCACTTTCTAAGGGTTAAATTGACTGAATAAGGCAAAGCAACTCCGGAGCTCTATGGGAAGAGATGCCTTTGTGGAGGATGTTTCAGGGGAAATAATTCGTATCCATGCCTATACATGCAGAAAACTATGAAAACTTGCACACAGTCAGCCCATTCGTTGGGATTCGATCCCAGGTCGAACTACCAGTGTTTGGCGATTTTATCGCTCGACCACTGGTGGCAGAGATGTAGCTAGAGCTCTTGTCGCTCGGACCGGTCTTTGAGTTTGTCCGCTGGGGGCGGTCTCTTAATTTGCCGCAGTTGTTTAAAATTGTATTATTAGTCCAAAGGGGCTTTGTCCCTAAAGGACTACTATTTTAGTTTTGCGATTTTGCATTGTAAACATTAAAAGTCTGAATCACTTTTCAAACTGTTGCCACCAAATCTTGCAGCCCTGTATTATATTTAAAGAAATTAAATAATGAAGAATCTGTATAAATAAATGTATGTGTATTTCTCCAAATGTGATAAAACAACGGTACCTAGGGCCATCTAATTTTGAAAAACGTACGTTTCCATCCGAATATGCGCATCTGGAAGCCCAGTTTTGGACCTTGGAATTTGTTTTATTATCTATTTCATATTTTGTAAAACTTTAACGAATTTTTGATAAACAAACTCAAACGATTTAAAAGAGAGCAATGGCAATACTCTACGGGGGGCCCTTTTTATCTAAAGCGCGCGGAACTGTGTATCGGAAATTCTAAATATATACTCGTTTTAAAATTATTTTGCGATATTGCTGTTGAACTGAATTTCATGGTTTAAGTGCGAAGAACATGATATCTAATAAATAAAGGTAACACACAAAACGTTAAAAAACGCCCGTTTTGGACGTAATTTAAAATCTGAAAACCTTTCAGACTTCTTTATTATTATTATTTGTTTGTGAAACCACCTACGACAGTGTAAACGTCTACTTGTTTGCTCCATTTGCTATTGTACAGAAATATTTCTTATTTGAGGGTGCAGAAATATATCTTAAATGCAGAATTAACATTTCTAGGTCTAAAATGATTTTTATTTGAAAAACTGTTCTTACAGCTAAGCACATTTATAGCAATTGTGAGGAAAGTTCGCAACAGTATTACGTTGTTTGGAACTTAGTTCTCAAGACTGCATTTTACAACAAACTGCAAAACTTGAGGACCACCCTTTCGTTTTCCCTTGCAATAATGGATATGAAGCTTTGAAACACTTCTTTGTAACCGAGGTATTCTTCCTTATTAATGTTATCGTGACCAAAATTTAGTTGATATTTGCAAGTTTCGAAATTTGACGGAGTAAAAATTATGTAATAAGAGTATGTAACTGTTGAAATCTTATGGTGATATTTTTTAAATACCTCATCTACAGTAAATAGTGTTTTTTTTTTCTTAAAGTAATTCCGTATGGCAACGTAGAATCTCACTATTCTTCATCTGCCTCGACGATTTACATAACTAACATCTATAAAGTAATATTTCACATGAAAATGCCGGCTCCCAAAATGTGCCGCCAGGGCTGACCGCCTCCTCTAGGCTGGTGGAAGTGTCTCTTATTTACACTACACATGAGAGAACCCACGAAAACCTCTTCACATTCAACGCAACTCCTATGCTAATAAATTCTCTGAATTAAATATTCATTTACACCTGTTAATGTAGACTAAGAAGTAAACAACAAAAGTAAATTCATACTTGTTATTTACTATGTGCTCTGTGTCTTAACTATCCGCCTGCGTATAATTAATTGAGGAAAGGGCATAATTTTATTCGCACATGAGTTTTTTTTTTTTTTTTTACGCGAGTATGCATCTTCTGTTCTTTTTCTTCAAACATAAAAAGGTGTAAACTCATTTAATTGAGTTTTTGTTTAGTCATTTACTCTGACATTATTTCATAGATTATGAGGTATTTCTCCCGCTTTCTTCGCATGCCTTCGTGGTGTAGTGGTCAGCACGCTCGACGCGTAACCGAGAGGTCCGTGGTTCGAATTCCGGCGAAGGCGTTGTTCATTTTTCAAATCTCCTCTTTCAAAAAATCTTAATAATTCTACACTGGCGCCCGAACTAAAAAGGTGGTGGATGATGATTCTCCACCACCGGGATTTGGCGATTAGGTCCCCAAAACCCCAGTCGCCCTTTAAAAGGGGGAGTATATAACGTATTTCTCCCGCCTTCTTCGCATGCCTTCGTGGTGTAGTGGTCAGCACGCTCGACGCGTAACCGAGAAGTCCGTGGTTCGATTCCCGCCGAAGCCGTTGCTCATTTTTCATGTCTCCTGCTTCGAAATAACCTATAATGTCTCTACAAGATAAATTCTGAAAATGACATGAAAATGCATAAATGAACGAATTAAACATTGCTATTAATTCTTCTCGGCACTTAAACGAATTTAGTAATAAATATAGATGATACTTCGAATACTGTGAGATGAAATTACTTTGGGTTATAATGCTCAAACTCAGCGATTTAAAAAGGTGTTCGCCTTTAAATTTAATTAAAGCAGTAAAGAATGAACGTTGTTATTACATAACTAAAAAATATTTCCATACCTCGAAATATCACACTCTACTGGTGAATATCCCTATTGTTATCTCGAAATAATTTAAATGTTAAAAGAACACTTTTGCCCCTGATCTTAAAAATAAGATTGTCTCTGAGCTTTTGCTCCTGAGCTTAAAAGATGTGTGTTTCTTCTCGCATTTTTCGCTCTAGTTTTAACCCTAGGTTCTGCAAACTTTAAAAACATTCCCCTATTTTCCCCCTTCTTGTACTGTACATAGTTTTTGCCTCTGCGGGGTAAATTATTGGTAAATTGTATTCTTTTAATTATATTTATTTTTATTCAATTTGTATCTGCACTTTTGTATTAGCATTTAGCCCATTTTATTTTTCCTTGCATTTATTATTTGAAACGCATTTTGTGCAGATTCTCCGTTAAGCTACCCGGATGTGGCAGATATTCCCACATTTAATAAACTTTCAAAACATGTGATTTCATTGTACTTCTGTTATTTATATTTCAGCTGACTACTGTTGATGTGTTCGATTTTTCGAAATCCGTGTCTTTCTTTCGTCTCCCTTTTCCTTCCCTCTTGGAAACTGCGGACAAGACTCATTCATGTGAGGTGCCTCTGGATGTTTTCAGATACTCTAATGTTGATATTGCTAAATATTCTTCTTGGAATATAGTAATATAAATATATTGATTAACGGTAATTGTTTTGAATGCTTCTGACCCGAACCTTAGCCAGATCAAGCGACGAATTTTATCGTGGCCAAAAGACAAGCAGTACAGCCTATCACTGGACTATGCTTTGAGCATCTTACAAGCGATAGTACGAGTTTACCCAATTCAGTCCCAGTTTTGATAAAGAGCTTAATTCCGTATGGAGAGTAATTCCGTGTAAATAAAGACGAATCTGATCTATCCCAGCTTCTCGACTTCTCAACATAGCTGTAAAGAAATAATACTGTGTGATGGTTACAGTACTGTATCCGTTACTAATTTTCAGCTGTTCTTGCTGTATGTTTGTAGACGCGTTCTTCTGAAATTAAGTTACTCGCATAATTTTTCACTCTCAATTTTCAGACGATAAAATTAGTTTAAAAAAGGAAAGAAATGCGTGAGGAAACACGGTATATGTTTCAATCTCATTAACGCAAATGCCACCTTAACTTTTAGCTTATATCGCATCAAAATTTTGCCGAAAAAGAAAAAAATTTCTGAAGAAACATAAATGAATAAATAAAGGGAAATTTGCCTTCATTTCAGTAAAACAAAACGTTGTCTTTATTCCAAAACTCGAGAACTGTCGTTTAGGGAGTTTTATACCTAAGAGAGCTGAAAATTGTATCTTATTGTTATGAACTTCAACAGACACCTTTTTTCTCATTACCTTTGCGAAAAATCACTGAAGCTTCAGGATTTCTGCAACAAGGCAGTGAATTAAACAAATTAAAAGGGCTTACAAACTAAGCAAGCTTTGTTCCCTAAAGCTGCCATAAACATATAACTTGTAGAAACATTAAGTATTTTTTTAAAGCGGAGAGATGAAAAATGAGCAATGCCCTCCGGGACTCGAGCCACGGACCTCTCGAATACGCGCCGAGCGTGCTGACCACTACGAAACATCACGAAAGCATGCTAAGAAGGCGGGAGAAATACCTTACAAACTGAATTTTAAGAACGAAAAATCTAACTTGAAGTAGAATATATATTTCAAAAAATAATTTATGCAATGATTTTATAAAAGCTTTCTTTTAAACTAGATGCCACCATAATTTCAAACATTATGAGAAAATACTATTTGTAATGGGAAGTATAATTATGCATTCAGTAGAGCTTCTTACGGCAGTCACTTCCCTAAGATGACAACTTCTGAAACTGATCAGTGTTCCTGAGACTATAATTAAGTAACGATTCTGAATGTCATAGGTATGTAATGAAACGATCGCACGAGGATTTTGTGGACATAAGTGGCATAAACGACTTCGTTGCTAAGCAACCGGACCTTGCTATATCATAGAAACTGGTATATATGCAAAGTGCAGTACGTGATGGTGCAACAGGTTTATTACTAATCAAAGTATTTACCTTTATTTTGAACTTTTTCCCTAAAGCATTAGCATTAGTTGGGATTAAAGTCAAAATAGTTTTAAGCCTCTAAGTAAGAGAAAAGACAGAGAAATACAAAAACTAACTTGTTTTGCATATTTTGAAGACGATTTAAATAAATTAGTATAACCAAGGCTTAAATTCACCCTGAGCTTACCGGAACCAAGCTACGGAGCGTCTCAGTCTATGAAGTAAAGCGTAATTCCAACTGAAGACCCAAAAAGAAACCTCCGATATTTTAATTAATTATTCATTAGCAATTTAATGTATTTTATTAGTTTTTTATCTATTTCTTTACATTTTATTAAACTTTATTATTCATTATTAATTATTTTATTTATTTAATTTTGTTTAATTTTCCTGACGGCCTTCCTTGAGGCTCCATTACTTCTAAGTTTAGAAATTAAATGGAATAAAGTTTATAGCTGAGTACAACCGAATGAGGTTTGTACAAAAATAAATCATAAGTGAAGAAATACTGCCTGTACTAATATACTGAATCAAGTAAGCAATAACTGCTATACTGAATAAAGCAAGAAATAACTGCTGCACTGAATGAAGTAAGCTAATAAAGCTTGAAAGTGGAAAAACAAAACAAAACCCACTTTTGTCATCTGCGAGAAAATTCTTTAACCATTGCTTCACATAAAACTGAGTCTCAATTCAACTTTTCATCTACAGAGAACCCTTTATCTATCACACTGGCAGTCGCGATTAAAAAAAAAATGTAATGAAAACAATTTATTCTGATATCCGTCCTTCCCCCACCCACAAAAAAGTACATATCGCGAAGGACTTTATAAATGTATCTGTCAGAAAGACAAATTATTTAGCAACTGAGATTGAAATACCTCAAAATCGCAGATTCTTATATCATAGAATGATGAACAACAAACATACTGATTGATGGTAACAATAATAAATAATGTTGTTTTGGATGTTCCTGACCTGAATCTCAGCCAGATCAGGTCACGATTTTATCGTGGCCAAAAGACAAGGAGTATCGCCTATCATTCGACTGGGCTTTGACCATCTTACAGGCGACAGTACGATTTTATCCACTTCAGTCCCATTTTTGATACAGAATTCCTTGGAGGACAGATCTGACCTATCCCATTTTCTAGACAGCTTACCGCAGACTTCTCAACACCGACTTCTTTCGGCTCAATAATATTTTAAGTGCCCCCATGCCGGAAAAACACCTTACACTTCCAAACATCCATGTCTTCTCCGGGATTCAAAATCGGGCCAAAGGCTATGGCAGTCAGCTTCCTTACCATCATGTCAACAGGGCGGCGTTATAATAATAATAATAATCCTGTGGAGAATAATACGGCACGATTATAATAATAAAATATATTACTGCGATAATAATAATACCATGCATATTAATATTAACTTATAGATAACTGCTATGTTCTTTTTTGGATGAAAGCTTTTGTTCATGGCAAAGCACACAAACCTTTGGG
>KK114224.1:0-29685 GCA_000611955.2 Stegodyphus mimosarum | reverse complement strand
AAAAGCACAACATGAATGCTAACTCATACAAAAAGTATAGAAAGGAGAAATTATACATATATATGTGTACGATATGACAAAATACGATGTCTGCTTTAAGAATAATTGGTGACCTCGAAATTAACTATTCTGGATTTTATGCTCTCCCCCTAAATTCAGCTGTTTCAACTTCGAGATTTTTTCATGATACATAACAGCATAAAATTGACCAATCATAGTTTAGAGTACTTTCTGCATCATACTTAGTATAAATACTCTTGGCACAACAACTACGTCATTTCTCCCTAGCTTCCATCCTGCAGAGTTCTGCGTCGCATATGCTGTCTTGTCCAAAATGCTCACGTCGTAATTTTAAAAACAGTGTACATGGAAATTATTATGTTCTCGCTATGATTAAAAAATATTTTGTCTACAAAAGGATGATTTTTGATATGTGCGAAAATAAAGACTGGTGATTTGTAAAACCCCAGTGGGAATTCACCGAAAAGATACTTTGTACTAGCGGCGATTCTATACGTCTAGTGAGGACTAGAATGTTTTTATCTCCTCGTAGTACTTTTAATACATGAAAATCAATCGATAGATTACATTTAAGGATGAAAGTTGATTTAAAAAAACAAACAAGTAAACTGGCCATTCTGGTAGACAACTAAGTTTTCACATGCAAATAATGCGACATTCAGAAGGCTACGGTTTAGATCTAAAAGATTGGAGGAAGATACCTATGACAGTTATAGCTGTAAATGCATCACGTTATAAAGAATTTTCGCATTCCTCCCTGCATTCTCTCGAAGCGTAAATGGTAGCACTCGAAGATCCGTGATTCGAATCCCTGGCCAGGGCATAGTTGCTTTTTCATGTCTTTTTTCCAAATAGCCTAATAACTCTACAAAGTTATAAAAAGATGTTTTTGCCACGACGTGAAACTGATCTATTTTTTTTTATCATTATTAAATATCTTGTTATTTACTTTGCAAGGTACATCGAATGTATGCTTAGTTCAGTCAATTTATTATTTTTTACATAGCCTTGGATTTATTCTCTTACTTTATGTTATTTTTGCATTCCATGCATAAATAATTCAGATGTTCGTAGGCAGGGATTATTGGCTTAATCTAAGATCTTTTAAGAGTTTTAATAATCTTGCATAGTTAATATGGAAATTAGTATAAAATGTAAGGGAAATGTCTATAAACTCTTATCAATAAGGTAAATAAGTGACTGAGGGCATAACAAGAAAAGAATGTATCCTCATATAAAAGACTTCAGGCGCTGCAGAAAAGAGCACTGGAGGGCAAATAGTTATTGAATTAGTAAAAAGAAGAAAAAATACAAACTCAGTGCTTCTAAAAATGCATTTTTTTTTCATTTAAAGACTGTGAAAGGAAAGAGCATGGTAAACATGCGATAAATAGTCTTCATTGATGATTAATTCAAACAACTGTAGCATCCTAAGCCTCTTGATAATAAAAGACAAAATATTAGAATTTCAAAGGCTTTTAAATATAGCTACTCTGAATCGTAAAGGCTACATTTAAATGCCGAAAATCTAACACTATTTGAATAATGGTAATTTGGATCAGATTTCGAATTCAAAATGATCAATCAATAGCACAGGAGTTTTCGTGATTTTCTATATGTCTAACTCATACACAAGTCTTCATGAAGGCATCCTTCTAAGAGCAGATGTTCCTCCTGATTTTTTTACCTAATGAATTATTTAGCCAGTAGAAAAAAAAAAGCAACTGCTCATTTTCCTGGTAAGCTGTACCTGTAGATAAGTAAAAATAAAATTATCAGCTTCTTCTTCAATAGCTCGACAGCCTTAGGTGGGCCCTGGCCTTCTCTAGGCATCTATACTTTTGGCAAGTGTTTTCCAGTTTTTAACCTTGTAAGGTTTACATTATGTTAATCAACCGTTATTTTAAGTTTTGCATCTTTCCTATCTTATTCTAATTTCAGCTTACAATTTCCTGCCAGAATGTAATTTCAGAACCGCAGATAATGTAAATGAGAATGAGTACTATTTAAGTCCTGACTTAACCGACTTCGAAGAGAGAGAGTCTGATTCCTGACTAACGCGCGTTTGCCTTCTGGCTACCTCACTCTTAGCTGTTATTACGCTTGGCCATATCTTAGGCCCTTGCTAGGCTTCGCCGATTTAATTAATACTTAGGGGCCAACCAGTTAGATTTTGATAGCTTCGGCTATAGGCCTTAAGAGCTTTAGTTAAGCTAATTTTAGTTCAAATTATTAGTATTTAAGTTCAAGCCCGAATGGCGGCTTTATGTAAAGTTTCAAGTCGGAATTAACTTGTAAATATACTGAGTAATAAAGGGTTTTAAACCCTCCTTAAGTCTCACGTGTTCTGTTCACGCTTAAGCGATTATTCGCCTGTTCAGTGTTCGCGGGGTTCGGAGTTAAAACTAAAGATTTAAAGAGAAAACCTCACAACCTTTAAAATATTAAGATCTTTTTCGGCACAATCAATCCATCTCAGCGACGGTCTGCCCCAAGGTCTATTTCCCATGGGCTTTCTCAGAAAGATTTTCTTGCAGCAACGATCTTCATTCATTCTAGCAGATGGCCAGCCCGTTTAAGTCTCTATAATTTGACGAATTTTAGAGTATCAGGTAAAATTGCCATAATAAAAGATAATACAGGACTATGACGAGGAAACATCCGAACGTTTTAGTATTCTCAATATTATTCTGGAAGCTGAATTTGTTAAAAAAGGGTATTAAATTATTTATTGATGCACTATATATTTTAAAAACTTGAATTTTTTAGTCACATATGACACCGTATGATTCACTTCAAGTATAATCACACACTGTATGATTAATGTATAATAATGTTGTAGCATTCATTAGGTTTCTTTCGGAGAAGGAAAAGTGAAAAACAAGCAATATTCTCTCCAGGATCTCTTGACCTCCCGACTGCCAGCCGGGCGGACTTGCAATTACACCACGAAGATGCGCAATAAGAAAAGAAGAAATGCGTTACAATGTTGTTACTGACTATTACGTATTTATATAATAAAACGTAAGTCATGTTAAAATAATTACATCTTTATGATTACAAATATCAAATTACTATAATTAGCACTTTAAGCAAATCATAAAGATATTTTAATGAACTAAACTGAACACATAAGCAATGACTTAAAATTTATTATTGGTTTTATTATAAAATGTGAACGTTTCACTACTATTTAACTTTTTATTGACTTCTGCAAAAGAAGCCTTAGCGCTCTTCTTTTGTTTAAATGAAAAAAAAAATACTCCCTCTATCTGTTAGTTATCCTGTATATCTTCAACGAAATTATGAAAACTAGAAATAATTTGGTGCTTGTAGAAATTAATCAAGATGATGACTGCAATGACTAAGGAGTTTAATATAATATCCGTGCTTCTTGATCAGCAGGCTGGCTATACTAAGTTCCCGTATTTCATATGTGAGTGAGATAATTGAGCCAAAAATCAACGCTAGTAGCAAAAACACTAGAGTGCTCTAAAAAACACCACCAAGAAATACTCTCAACAAGAGAACGAGAATAAAAACATCTTTTCAGCAGAGAGAAAATTCTTTAACCACAGCTTCACATAACATTGAATCTTAAAGTTTGTGAAGCGATTGACAAAAAGCGATAATTGTTTTGAATACTTCCGATAAATCTTGTCTCCAATCAGGAGAAAGGTATTTTCATAAGACCATTGTTTATGAAAACTTACCTTAGGTGAAAATCTACCGTAATTTAGAAAATTTACGTTAGATAAGATTTCTGAACTTTTCATGAATGAACTTGAAACGAAAACTTCGATTGTTCTAAAAATTTCATTACTTTGTTTGTGAGCAATGGTACCGATGCTGAATGTACAGCCATAGTTTAAAGTATGCTCCAACTTTTTAGACCTAAAATTTCACATTTTAAATTTAAATCCGACGTTTCCGTTTGGGAGAGCTAAAAGAATGCTTTTACCGGGGCATTAAAAAAATAGAAAAAATGTTTAAGGGTTCCTGTAATATAATGTGATTGAAGATTAGAGTTGTAGCTTGCAAAATATCTAGAGATACCACGTGAGGAGGCGAGAAGACAGTAAAGAGATTTAGAAGAAAGAGGCAAAAGCGACGCAAGGTCATTGGCTAGGATATTTCTTATGAGAACAATTGAATTTTAATATCTTTTGTAATCCCATACGCAGGATTTTTATTAAAAATATTTTCAACTGAAGATACTTTATTTTATTATATTTTCATTATTCATTTGAACAGGCATTTCTTTCCTGTATTCAACGAACAGAAAATGGTCAAGACAAACTGCACTGAAATTGCGCGTGATGGAAAAAAAAGCGGCCATTTCCAGATTCAGCATTCTTAAAAAATTAGAATTGAGAATAAATTAATTTTTCTTCCACGAACTTAAGTTTCGCAAGCCTGCATAATTAACTAATAAATAGAAATTGCGAGTAAACGAGAAGAAACAAAATTTTCCTTATATTAAAACTTGAAAACAGAAAACGTAATCTTCGAAACAGACTAAGAAATAATCATTAGAAACGTTTTAAGCTCAGTACAGCAAGGCAAAATATGTTTTATCATCATTTGTCATAATAATAGAAAGCACGCTGCTGTCTTTCTAAAAAGTTCCTAAGTGCGCAGGTATCCCTTCTATACCAGATTTTTCTACATTACTTATATAATTTTTAACATATCATAAATAATATTTTGGACGTTATTAATTGAAAGAAAGAAAGATCAAAGTACTTTTCATAAAAAATACACAAAAAGGAAGAAAGACACAAAGAAAACGGGGAAAAAAAGAAAAATTTCGCAGTACTTTTTTGTTTCATTTTCGCAATCTGTTTTAGATAAGACGCAAAATTCGAGACTTATTACTATAAATAATTATTTCATATCCTTCACTGCCAATCTGTTCTACTCAAATAATTCTAACATACTGTGTATGTTAAGTTATAAGGTATTTTCTCCTTCCTTTCCGCATGCCTTTGTAGTGTAATTAATTGGAAGCCTGCTCAACGCGCATTCGAGAGGTCCAGGGTTCAAGTCCCGATGAGGACATTGCACAGTTTTCACCTCTCCTGCTTCAAAAAAACCTAATTGTTTTAGGAACTTGTACTCTTTAGCTGTATGTTATCAGAATGCGAAACCGGACTGGACTCCTTCCGTCCTCTTGTTTCACAAACTTCATAAGAATTTTTGAGAATGACTGATGCAAATCCAGGAACTGTCATACATCAATACACATATTACATGACAATGGATCAGCGCTGATACATTCTCTTTTCTCATGACTACGCTCTCTAAGATCTGATATTAATTTATTTTTTCAGCAAAAACTTAATTCAAAACTCTTGATACAAAGAAAAAAAAAACTTCTCATGCAGTAAGCAGAATAACGGTATGAATTGCTCTCTACGTTGAGTATGATTACCTCTGATAATCTGTATGCTGAAAAATGAAAACTATGTACCTTATTTGCTGATAACGAAAACTGATCTCTTTATGACTTCAAAGGCAGTGTTAAAGAAGGTTAGTATCATTAATTTTTTTCTACTGCTATTAAAATATATTTTAACAAGAGTTTCGCATCTGGAAAAAAAAAGGGAGATTAATTTCTTTTATTTTTACGCATCTTTGAAAACTAGAAGAATAAGTTTTTTTAGAGAGTCCGAGCGCCATCAGTGGCTGAAGGGTTAAAACCGCTGAACACTAAGAATGCAGCGCAGTTTCGACACTCGGCGAGCGGGTTGGCTGCATAATTGGTTTTCGATTTTTCTCCATGCATAACGTAAACACGAGCCAGTTTTCCTTGGAAAGTCCTCCACGAAGGTATCCTATCCCTTAGGCAAATAGCCCTCTGGGCTTTGTCGTATTCCAGTAACCCAGCTATTTACAGAAGTCCTCGGTGAAGGTTAGCACTTCCCAACCAAAGTTGCTAGCACCAATTTGGTCTGGGAGGTAATGTTTTCATTTTTTGTTTTAAATGCATTAAATAATTGTTTAAAAATTACACACACACACATTGGTGCGCGTGAAAAAATATTTCTTACACATACGTCGATAACTGATTTCCGCTTTTGTTGTTAATGTCAGTCGCATTTTGTAATGTAATATATGCTAGTTAATTCTTAGTGCATTTTGTTGTGATTTTACTTTCGTGCTCTGCTCATTCCTCCTCTGTATCAAATAAATAGTCAGTTTACTTATGGTATATTACCAACTTATTGCTATCTTTCTTCTAATCAAATTGATCCATATTTTTAGGTTTTATTTCTTAAATTATTATTAACAATCATGAAGTCAAAGAGAAAAAAGGAGATGGTGTAATGATTACGTGAAGTTTGGTTTCACTTGTATCGGAACAACTGATGATGTGTAGAAACCCCAGAGCATACTTTGCGACTCTGTCTTTTCAAACGCAAATCTGAAGCCATCTAAACTTCTGAAATATATCAGCAACCGCTACAGTGGTGCAGATTTTGCAAGCTATGATGTCGAACTACTGGAAGCTAAGAGAGTTTGGTTTGACTCTCGAACAACCATTCCAAAATTTGGTTTCATACCAACTGAAAAACCGCTGCTGATGGCTTCATACCAAACGGCGGATAAAGTAACTAAATACCAGAAGGCTCATACAATTACAGAAGAGCTCCTAAAACCATATGCATTAGAAATGGCAACAAGTGTTCTCGGAAAAGGATCCCCAAACAAGCTTAAATTAGTGCCGATATCAAATAATGCTATTCAAGGCCGAATTAGTGATTTGAGTTTGGACATTTTGGATCAAGTTGGTTGGTAATATTAGAGCTAAAATTTCTCTCCATTTAAATGAAACAACTAATGTTGCAAATTGCAGTCAACTTGCTGTATTTTTTAGGTATGTCCATGATATTGCAACAAATGGAAGATTTCCTATTCTTTGAAGACATGGGAACCAATTCAAAAGACATATTCCAGTATGTGAAGGACTTCTTTAGGAAGTATGTCTTTGCTATCCACATTATTGGTTCTGTGTAGTGATGGTGTCCCTATTATGTTAGGAAATAATGTTTTTTTTTTTTTTTTTTTTTTTTTTTTTTTTTTTTTTTTGCACTGATGAAACAAGACATTCTGTGCTTAGAAGGTACCCACTTTTTCTTCATCGGTATGCTCTGACATCAAAAATATTAAAGATAATAAAAAAGTCTTTGACACGAGTGAAGATAATCAACTGTATCAGGGGGCACGCTCTGAACAACCGTCTCTTTAAATTGCTTTGTGAAGAATTTGGAAATGGCCATTCGGTTCCCTGACTGTCACATGGAAATTCTATAGGGAGCCTTTTTTTTAAATGTGAGAAGTCAAAGCTTTTTTAAAAGAACCAGACTATGGTTTGTTTGGAGAAATGGAATCCCAAGAATTCAACCAAACGTTAGCCCATTGCAGTAATATTTTTACTCTTATGAATCTCCTGAATATATTTATCCAAAAGATAAATGTAAACATATTGGCATGCTTCGAGAAGATAAATGGTTTCAAAGAAATTTACAACCTTGGTGTCCACGAGTTAGAAGAGGGAATATTACTAACTTTCTACCACTCGAAGGAAAGGTTGGTAACAGTAAGTCTTTAATTCCAAACGCATGTCAAGAAATTAAAGATTATTGAGAAATATCAGTTATATATTATCAATGGATCATTTGTAAGTCATTTCATGGGTTTGATGGGTATGATGGGTATTTTGAAGGAAGAAAACTGAAAATTTATGGATTATGAACCCTCATACTCTTTCAGTTTGGATTATATGTCGGATGAATTGGAGGAAATCTCTTAGAACTTCTCACAAATTGTGTTTCTGAAATGCAGTTTGAAAGTAATACTTTATAACAATACTGGTGTTGGGCAATAAATATGTTCTCAAAACTTACTGAAAGGGCATCCCATTTGCATGCTTATGCAAATCTGGGTTTAGTGCCCTTTTGTTAATCAAAATAAAATTCAGAAACCGCTCGGAGGCACATGCAGATATGGGATTTGCTATTACTGCCATGATTTGAAAAATCTTACCCAATAAACAAGGGGAAAAAAGTGACTAGTTTTTTTTTAAGATTTATGCAACTATTAATTTTTGTAATTGTCTTATTTCCATAATTTATTAAAAAAATTTTTAGGGGTGCGGATGAAAAATGTTGGTAACTCTTGCGTTAGGTAGATAGTCCGCGCTTTGCTTTGTCATATTTCAATAACTTAAATATTCAGAGGAGTCGCGCATTCACGTTTTCGTTGTTTTATTATTATTACCATTATTATTTTGAAGGCAAAAGCTTTTTAATAATACCCATCTTAATCCAGTCCACCTGAGTTATACACTTACAGAGGAAATAAATACTTTGTATAATTGCTTAAGATTTATGTTTACTTCCGAAATTGGGAAATTTATGAACAATTACTCTATCCAGACTTAGCACTAGTGTTAGGAAATAAAAATGTAACTCTTACATGTTTCCTAAACTTTGAAATTTTTAAATGCCGTTCACAGTATTATAAGGCTTCCTAAGCTGATTTTCTTGTACAAGTAGCTGGTTTTCTTTTACATATTTTGATTTTCTTTTGCCACGCATTGTTCAATTATAGTATTCATCTTCTTCGTTAAGGAGAAAAACACAAAACATATGGTACAAAGGCAGTGCCGTGACTAGAATTCTTAGGCCCTTATGCAAAATATTTCGGGCGTCCTCTTCCCATGACTTGGAACTATGTACTTCAAGGAAAAAATGGAAAGAAAAAAAAATCAAGAGTTCTTTAAGAACCGACTTTTAGAATAATGATAGCATTAGTCAGAACTGGATTTATTGTGAAAGCACATAAGCACGAATGCTGAATGCTCGTAACAGACTTTTTTTACTGAAAAAATTGTTAAATGTCTTCTCCCTCTGCCCTTATTTTCTCCTTTTTTAGGTCAACAGAGACAGCAAGAGCGAAATTTTGGGTCTTGATCCTGGTCTAAGCTTAAAGTGTTAGATGATCCTATTAAGCTTTGCTTAACCGATACATGCCATGTAATATATAGAACTAAGTGTGGGAGGGAGAGCCTATCTTGACAATAACTTTATATGAAATTGTATTTTGAGTATTATGTTAAATATGCATCAAACTAAGCTAGCCGACAAACAGAATGATAGATAACCATTAAAAAAATTGCGTTAAATGTGTACAATGATTTATTTAACTCCCAAGTATGAAAATGAGAATTATTCAATAATATGCAAAAAAAGTAATGCGCTGTCCTTTTAATATAAGAAATATCAGTCCGTAAAACTTATATTTATGTCGGAAACAAAAGGATTTAAATATACATAATTTTTATGAAAGATGCATATGTTGAAGATTTTAGCACCAGAGGTGCTATTAGCGATTAGGTAATAGTCGCGATTTTCACTGTATCACTTTTCGGATGTTTTCCCAATCGGCAAAGAGTTTTTCAAATTTAATTTTATAAAAAATCAGCGATTTTAAAGAAGTTGTCCGATATAAAACCTTTTTAACTTCTACGAGTCAATTTATTCGCATTTGGCAAAAAGTAAGATATTTAATCTTTCTTTTAAATTTAATCTTCCTGTTACTAATTAACAGACTAAGGAATAAACGCAGCTCTTTATCTCTTTTATTAATCACTAGCTGGACTTATGAAATGACACTAGATGCATTTATTAAAAGCGTTATATATTTTTTCCTTTCTATAACATTATTTCTTTCTATTCTTTCTATAACGCCAGCGGATAGTTATTTAAAAAGCGGTTATTTAAAAAGTGATTTGACACAAAAGCAAGGTTTAACACTAATAGCTTTTCCGGGCAAAAAAAAACTGTAAGGCCAACACTTAACATTATATCGGGAATTCTAAAGACATGCAGTTTTAAAAAATTTAATTTTTTTTTTTTTTTGCATTTTAAATGGCGTAAGTGAGAAGAAAATGATGTTTAATAATAAAGAAGCTGTGTCAGCAGAAATGAATCTAACAGCAGATAGATCAGAGAATCTCAACCGGAAGAAATTCCCCCCAAGTGGATTTCATAGTTTTAGGGGGGAATGTGGTCAGCCTTTTTTTAGCTCCTAAGTATAGTTTTAGTATAGGAATATAGAAAACTACTTTTATTCAAGTTTTGGTATTTGTCAATATTTTCTATACTTTTTGTCATTTAACTGATAAAACACATTAAAAAATAATCTAAATGTAAATAAATATAACTGTGTTTTTCAAGTTTTGGAAAGGAAGGGCGGAGGAGGATGATCTTCTAGCAATAGTGAAAGGGGCGCATGGGGCAAAACAGGTTGAAACCACTGAGATAAATAAATTCCAAGCTCAACCAGAACATATAAACCTTAACAAACGCCTCTGGTGCGACGTTAAAATCTGAACCATTTCAAATTTTCTTTTCCCCTCTTTTCTTTTTCCCCCTTTCCTGCTTGTCGATTTAATTATTTTCGGTCTCTAGTTTTGATAATTTAACTGTATAAGGTATTTCTCCCGCCTTCTTTGCTTACCTTCGTGGTGTAGTGGTCAGCATGCTCGGCGTGTAACCGAGAAGTCCGTGGTTCGATTCCTGGCGAAGGCATTGCTCATTTTTCATGTCTCCTGCTTCGAAATAACCTAATATCTCTACAACTGTTGCTTAATAAAACTGATAGCCAAACATTCGCCATAAATTAAATGAAATCTTCACTTATGAAAATTTTCATTTTACATTGTTTCTGTAAACTATTTCTTAACTCTTGGACATCCGTTTTCTCAAACATCTGCGCTTGATTGCAGAACAGTGACAATCTTGAGTAAAATTATAGTAAATGAAAACTAAATGTTTCTGCTCGTTTCTTTATTCAATTAATTTAATTTACAGATCATTAGAAGTATAGTTACCAATGGTTGAGTAAGCAAAATTTCTGAAAATTCGAAGTTGCATATTGGCTTAGACTCTTGAATACAGAATCATTTGACTACGCTGATGTTTCCTCGTATGCAGCACAAATTGAGCTAGTTTTTGTAAAAGTATTTTATTTGGATTTCTCGTCTGGAAACTAACAACCTTAAAAGCAGAGTGAATGACAATTTTGAATTCCTTCCTTAATTCCTAAGATTTAGAAAGCGAGACAAACTTCTTTACTGTATAATAAAGAGTATTTGAGGAATCCTCTTTAACCTTATTTCTTTCAGTGTTGATCCTAAATATAAGCTTTAACTCATAAAGCTTCTTTAAAAAGGCAAATAGCTTTACGGAAAGAGCGTTTGTACAGTCAGTGAGATTTCTGTAAGTAATAAAATGTAAATTTTTAACATCGCTGCCGTCGAACGAACTGCTTAATTGATAGCGTATTCATTATAGTTAATTAAATAAATAAAAAGATCCATACCTTTGTGTGCAAAATTCGCTAAGTTCCTTTACGATCTTCTCGGTATTAGTTCTTTTGCGACTTATTTGAGAATAATATTGATGGAGAATATATTTTAAAGCCTAGAATAATTTTTACTTAGAATTCCCTAGTTTGAAAAGACCTCCTCTTTTTTTTCCCTCTCTGCTGCAAAGTAAAATACGCGTATGAATTAATTATATCCCAGGATAGGAAGGTATGTTGATTAAGTGTTTTTCTCTTACAATTCCAACCATTAAGTTCTTCATCAGTTGGAATGCTACTCCCAAGGAACTATTTCATTTGAAGCCGAACTCCTTCCGATTACTTCTGTGTTCAGGCTTTGGTTTGCATAAATATCTATTCACGATGCTGTAAATCTTTTTAAAGTTTTGCATAAAAAAAGGTCCTTTATTATTCTTATTTTCAGAAATACATTTCCTGTGGGAAAGGTTTTTAATTATTTTCATTTGCACTTTCAAATATGATACCCATAGCATTACCCGCTATTTTCCTTGCCTCAAAATAATTCCTGTATTGGAAGACTTTCATGAGCTTCAGAACATTCAGACTAGGAACTGAGATAATAAAGATGCATTATTTAGGAAGGGGGGAGGGTACGAGTTTCTATTTAAAAAAATTGGGGGAGGGGACGCTGCCGAGAATGAACGTAGTCGTGTTTTTCGGTCATAAGTTACATACAAATATACTATGAAAAAACTTTGAACATAACATTCATCATATTGTCAAATTCGTATTGTTTATACATACCTCAAAAACATATTTTAATCTGTTCATCATTTAAGGCATTAACTTCTCCTTTCCGTTTTCTCACCAGAAACATAAATGAGTTTAGACAATATTTAAGCGTTTTGGGATTGTAAGACAGAGCTTTTTTCTTTCCCTCGTGGACACGTTGCGTCATTCTGCCAGTTCTGATAAGTTGTAATCCGTCGGCTTTGCGTTATTGCTACCGACATTTAAATTGATATGCCAGTTAAAGTTTTTTGAGCTAGCTTAGATTTAAATAAAACTGTGTAGTGTATGACTTCTAGCTTACGTTTTAAATTTGAATTTGACTGTTATTTTAGTTACATCGCCACGAATGGTGTGGTTGATGCTGTAAGCACAAGAAGTGCATTCATATTCAAAATTTGTGTTTAAATAAAAAAGATTATTTTAAAAACTTTCCAAGACTATGTAGTTAATTTCAGACACAGCGATAATTCGCTTAATGTCCGTTAAGGTTTGAAACTTGTTTATGCTATCAAAGCAAGTCAAACTGTAGATATTTAGCATCCGAAAGCCAATGACAAGAAAAGGAAAGAGGAATCAATACATAATGATTTGGATGACTTTGTGAAACACACAGTCTTTTCCAATACGTTTCTGTAAAATTTTATGAATGGACGAAAGCTTTTATAAAATTAAAAAACTATGTAATAAAAATTAAAAATTAGAAAATCGAACTTGCTTTCGCAATGAAGCCTGAGAATCAGTCCTCCAACTAGTGCAGATTTTGATTAATGATCCTCCTCACTAAACGACATGAAGGCTCTCGTCTCGTATGAAGTGCATACAACAATAGCTCGATTCTGCTTTCAGAATGAGGTAAAATTTGATATTAAATTTACTCAGCAGTAA
Source organism: Stegodyphus mimosarum (assembly GCA_000611955.2). Lineage (NCBI taxonomy): Eukaryota > Metazoa > Arthropoda > Arachnida > Araneae > Eresidae > Stegodyphus > Stegodyphus mimosarum. The sequence continues at coordinate 16,632 of KK114224.1, read as the reverse complement.
ATTAGGCCATCAAATGCTACCTGAGAAGCAGTACGGTGAAAAATACGCTTCAGTGTTCTAGCTACTTATTTTCCTTCTTTTTCGTTTCTAAAAGTCCAGTGAGCATCTGATTACCTCCTAATTGCTGCTGAACTGATTAAAAACTTTCCAATAACAACCACATGAATATCCATGAATAATATTATAGCTCTTTACCACAACTTTTCATACTACAAATATCAGCTGTATTCAGCATTTCGAGGCTCAGTATCAAAAAATTATATTATTTTCAGTATTTTAAACACTTACCCATGTCATTAAAATTTTAGCGTGCTTGTCAGCTTAGTTAGCGAGTTATATTTGAATGCCTCGTAAAAATACAAATTATTTGTGATGAAAGCTCAGTGTCTTATTAATGGTGCTACCACACAAGAGTAAAACGAGAAATAGTTATTATATCAGCTCTAAAAACCTAATATTTCTACGTGATTTATGCGTTAACTTCAGAATCTTATAAAAAATAAATAATGATTGAAAAAAATCGGAGAAAAACTGCAACGTGAACCAGTTAATTAAGACATTGGGATCGAGTAGAGAGAACTCGGATTCGTACCTCATTTAGGATTAGTTGTACTAAACATAATAAGGCAAGACTGGTAGTTCGGTCTGGGGTTCAACGCCCGGCGAAAGGGCTGGCAGCATTGGCGTTTTCGTGGTTTTTCCCGTATGTAACGTGTATACGAGTCAGTTTCCCTTAGAAAGCCTTCCACGAAGGCATCTCTTCCCTTAGACAGATAGCCCTCTTGTGGTTTGCCGTAATCAACTTAACCAAACCAAGCTATAATAAGACAAGTTTCTTAATGAATACATTAATAATTTGCGTAGATGTTTTTCATAAAAGGATATCCATAAAACAAAGTAATACGTTTCTTTCCTGCGAACTATTAAAAGGGAAAAAAAATTATTCATACTCTCCGATAGAATGAGATGTTTTACATCAGCCGAGAAAGGACAAATACGAAACATAAATCCCATATTTTGTGCTTTATGCTTAAAATAGATCATTTCCTATTTATATGTGGATCATTCAGAGACAAAATGATGAAAACGAATCTTTCTCTTGCGAATGGTTTAGATGTAAAAAAAATGTTCACAGTATAGAGGAACAAAATATACACATATCACCGGCAGTTTTAACTTGTTAACCTTGCGGATTGTATGGAAAAATTCAGCGGTAACATAAAAACATGTTGAAACGTGACCTTCAAATATCTTCAGTTATAGTGAATATTTTATAACTAGCGGAAAAGTATAAATATTGCAGAGAAGATGATGGTTATAAAAAAAATATTTAAGTTATTGCACTTAGCGTTTATTTTCAACAACAGATCGAAGGCGGGCTCCAGCACTTCTTTATGCTTGAAAGTAACTGAATTTTTAACGGGATGCGTTGAGGCCCTTATGCAAATAGAGCTCCAACATATAATTTTTCATATTCGAACCCTTTAATGGCAGACGAAACTGTACATAACATAAAACTCCGAGAGTTACTACTCATGCAGCACTGAAGTTTATAAAAAAATTGTTCAGTCAAATTTACTGCTCAGCATTAGCTTATATGGTCATTCTATTATTTTAAATTACCAAAATCTGTTCAAGTAACCCTAAAAACTATCAGACGACTGATTGTCCTATGTCCGTTCTAACTAAAAATACAGCAACACAAATAGAAGTTTAAATAAAAGTTATGTATCAATACCCGACGATTACACATTTATAACGTTTTGACGATTGCACTGTACGGTTTTACTCCTTTATTATCGCGTGCCTGGAAACTGGAAAGCAAGTCCAACTGGTAATCGGAATCAAAATGATTAAATAATCAAAATGATAAGTAAAATCATAAATAAGCAAATAAATAAAATATGATAAAAATAATCAAAATGATAATAAAAGATCAAAACGATTCTACCAGTAACGCTCGAAATAAAAAGTGGTGGACGATAATTCGTCACCACCAGGGTTTGGCGATTTGGTCCCGGTGTCCTCAGTCAGCTTTTAAGTGAGGGAGAATGTAAGATTTTCTTGCTTGCTTATCACGTCCCTTCATGGTGTGACTGAAAAGCACGTCCGGCTAGCATCGAAAGGTCCCTAGTTCGAATACCAGCGACGGCATTGCATTTTTCACGTCTTCTGCTCCGAAAAAAAATTGTTTAGCGGTCTCTGCAAGTGAAGCATGAAATAAAAAATGGGGTGGATAATAATTTATCATCTCCATGATTTGGCAACTGGATCGTTTCCTGCCCAGTCGCCATTTAAGTAGAGGAGGGTGTTTTCCTGCCGTGCGTACCGCGTGTCTTCGTGGTGCTATAGGAAAGCACATAAGGCTAGTAGTCGAGAGATCCGTAGTTCGAATCTATCGAATCGAATTTCGAATCGGTGAGGGCATTGCACATTTTTCACGTTTTCTGTTCCAAAATAAAATTGCCTAATGACTCAGACACCGATTGAAAAACTGAACAGAAACAGAGCTCTGTTAACTTGCAAGTAATCACAAAACATGTTCAAACAAAACCGGATGCGAGACCAAAATGATTACTCCAAATTGAAGGTTAAGTTGAGGAGTGAAATTCAATAACAAGGGAAACTGAAAGCTCAACCGAGGGCTCTCATTCTGGAAACTCAAGAACTCTGAACTTATTTGTACTTACTTATCTGCATTCTGAAGGAAGTTGAGGAAAACAGAAGTGAAAGTAAAGCTAAAATAATAAGATAACTGTGTTAATTAACATTAAACCTTACAAGTTAAAAGGAAATCTAACTTTTAGTAAAAAAAAAAAACTATATTTAACACGTTCCGTAATTTTATTACCTGATTTTATGTTTCATATTAATTTTGATGCCAAAATCAACTGTCTATATATGTTTAAAATAAATCTATGCATTAAAGTAAGATGATAAAACATATGCTGTCGTTACGAAGAAAGAAATAAAAAGGGTCATAAGAAATATTTACATTTCCTCCATCTTCGTGTTATTCTTTATCATTAATTTATTCTCGCTGTCATTCGTTTCCTCTCGTTGAGCAAACATTTTATAAATGAGAAGATAGTTTACAAATGATGATAAATTAATAACTTCTCTTCTCCCCCTGTCTTCGAGTGTCTTCCCCATATCTTCATATCCATACATGTATTTATTCATGGATACGAAATCCTATCCGACTTTTTTAGCAGCCATATTCTTAAGCAGCAATCTGCAGCACTAAAATTAGCATATGCATATGTCCTCTTACTCAGCTTTCAAGACGATAACTTTTCACATTCCTAAGACCTGAAAAGCGCTATGAAAACGTTTCGATTTCGTTTACGCGAAACGTTAAAAAAATGCGTATCGCCAGTTTCATAGCATAAAGGACTTCACTTGATTTCTGTTACGTTTCCTGCATTCACTTTTAGCATACAATAATGATTATTTGGATGAAAACTTGTAATTTAATGTAAATTCCAGAATAATGCAATAAGCACAGTTCAGATGATGCTACTTGTTTGCTCTAATAATTAGACACCATTAGTAATGGATAAATAAATGTACTGTGTTAAACTATGTTTTGCGAAATCTAATAAAAGATAAATATTTGATATTTTAGTTTTTTAGTGTTATACAGTAAATATAATTAGTAAGTTAATCAAAAACTGAATAAAAACAGAACGTAAGATTCTAAAAACTAAAGGGAAAAAAAACATATACTTTCTGCACAGACATGGAAGACGAAACGAAATCTTAAAAATCTCAAAAGTATTTTTTTAAATAAATGTATTTAATACTGGAAAAAAAGCACACTATTAAAGACATAGGCACTATCTCAATACCCTTTGCGTAGATTCCAAATGTTCTGCAACAAAATGTGTAGATACATTAGGTTATTTCGAAGCAGGAGACATGAAAAATGAGTAGTGCCTCGAACCTCTTGGCATGAGCTGAGTGTGCTGACCGTTACACCACGAAAGCACCAGAAAGCGGGAGAAATACCTTATATACTCCCCCTTTTAGAGGCCGAATGGGGATTAGGGGACCCAATCACCAAATCCTGGTGGTGCAGAATCATCATCCACTACCCTTTTAGTTCGGGCGCCACTGTAGAGTCATTAGATTATTTTGAAGCAAGAAACTTGAAAAATGTGCATTGCCCTCGCCGGGACTCGAACCTCGGACCTCTCGATACGCGTCGAGTGGGCTGGCCATTACACCACGAAGGCATGATAAGATGGCGGATTTGATTAACTTTTATTAGTATTTGTCAAAAGATAAAGAATCAAAAGATTCTCAGTTACGAATTTTTGAAATGAAATTAATCGATTCGTGTTGGAGTACATTTACATATGAACAGGACCCCCTTCCCCCTCCGTAGGTGAAAATAAATAAATCTACGAAAAGAACCAGACTGCCGATGAGTATTTGTGATGAAGATACCTAGTAATTTTTGTTCTAAATAACAAAATTTATGAAAATCGAAACGCCAAGAGGGGTTGCAGCTGAAAGGTATAGCAAGAAACAAAGAAGTTTATAATCATTTGCATACAAATATTATTTTTCTGTATACGCGATAGAAAAATCTAATAAATTAAAGAAAGCGAATAGATTTCATTGTTTAATCTCAAGTTTTATTCCTCTAGGAAATTTTTCGTATACTTCCTTTTAGTTCAAGTTAAAAGTAACTTACTTATTGGTTACTGCAATATATTAAAATTACTTTGTGGAGACGTTAGGATTTTTGAAGCAGGGGACATGAAAAATGAGCATTGCTTTCGCCAGAACTCGAACCTGGACCTCTCGAATACGTGTCGAATGTGCTAACCGTTACACCACGAAAACATGCTCGAAGGAGGGATAAAAATATACTCCCTTTTTTAAAGAGCGACTGGGGGTTATGGGCCCCAGTCACCAAATTCAGGTGGGGAAGAATCATCATCCACCACCTTTTAGTTCGGGCGCCACTGTAGAGACATCAGGAATTTTTGAAGTAGGAGTTCATGAAAAATCAGCAATGCCCTCGCCGAGACTCGAACCTGGACCTCTCGAATATGCGCCGAGTGTGCTAACCGTTACACCCCGAAGGCATGCTGGAAGGAGGGAGAAAATACTTTATAATTTGAGTACTTGTTTCAGCAGTACATATACTAAAATTGGAACCTTTAATAAATTTCAATCTGAAAATCTTAACATTTAGCAGTCAATGCGTTTGAATTATCATGAAAAGAATAAGAAGGCCGGAGTAATTGATAGTAATTGTGACGAACCGAAATTTCTTGGAGGTACCAACTTATAGATTTCAGACAGAAACTAAGTATAAATTTGAATTACTTCTTTGCGTAATTTTTATACGTATGCTTTGACAAATACATAGTATTTTTTTTTTAAATTTAGTTAACAATTTATTTTTTGTTAAAAAAATTCTTTTTCCTTCTTTCTGTGTTACTTTTTGCTTCCTTGTACGAAGCAAAAAGGAAGTATTGTAATCTCGAAAAATTTCGGGTATCATATTTCAACGAAAATATCCATTTTAAAGGCTATCAAATGCAATTTAACGATGTTTTTGCGTGACATCTGTACGTAAGGACGGAATAAAGGACTCTTCCCCCAAAAAAGTATAAAACTGATTTAAAATGGATTATGAAGATATTTTTTCGTGGCGTCTAGACGTAGTACGTATAGACGTACGTACGTATGTATCTCGCATAACTCAAAAACGAGTAGCCTCAGAACGTTGAAATTTTGTATATAGGACTGCTATAACATGTAGATGTGCACCTCCTATTTTAGTTGCAATCGGCAAAAGTATATAAATATATGTATATATATTCACTCTGTCACTCGGCTCAGTGAGCTCAGTTTCTTTATTCTTATATGTTTGTAAACTGTCCTTTTTTTGCTTTAAAAATGATTGAATTATGTTGTTCTTATCTTCCTGTTAAGGCTTTTGTGCCTTTAGTTAACCTGCATGTTATAGTTGTAGAATTCTCAACAATTTAAAATTTGTTTAAGTGCGGCTAAGCCTAATTTTTTTGGCATAGTAGCCATATTTGTTTACATTTGAAATTTAGCAGAATAGTGGATTTTTTGCCAGTCTAGAGAAACTAAGCTTCGCAGCAACAAAGTAACGTCTTCTTTCATTATTGCGAATTAAATTATGCTTAATAAATTCTGGAATTATCATTTAAGTTATTAAATTATCCCATACACTAACTCAGCATAGCGTACACAACAATTTAAGTCAGTTTCTATGCCTTCAGTGTCTTTTTGCCGAGTGAGACCAAAAGTAAACTTTCAGTTTTGTGGACCGAAAAGTCTGCCTTCTTGGCCGCTGGCCGAATTGCTTGTTTTTGCGTACAAACTGCCATTTTAATTGTAAAAAAAAAAAAAAAAAAAAAAAAAAAAAAGTCTTAATTTTTTTTACTTTTTTTGTTTTATTTGGTGTTTTATGTTTTTCTATATCTTTCAATTTTTAATACAGATATTTTGAGTTTTTATGTATTTATGTATTTTTGTCTTGTCGCGAAGTGAGAACTGAATTAATTGAATGAGAAATATATATCTAATGAAATTCAAAGAAATAAATTTGAATGAAAGGGCAGAAAATGTGCGTATAATTAAATATTCCGTACAAGGAAATGTGGCGTATACATCATATTATTATTATTATTTTTTTAATCTACGATTTGAAACTTCTTCTTCTTTTTTTTTTTTTTTAAACCTACGATTTTTTTCAAATCGTAGATCGTACATTTAGCTGGCGTGCAATTTGAGTTTGAGACCACTGCTATAATATATTTAATTTTGTCATTGCTGTGGGCCCACCAGCGGCCGAGCGGTAAATACGCTGAACACTGGTAGTTCGGTCCGAGGTTCGAATCCCGCGAACGGGCTGGCTGCATGGGCGTTTTCGTGGTTTTCCCCATGTGTAACGTGTATACGAGCCAGTTTCCCTTAGAAAGTCCTCTACGAAGGCATCCTTCCCTTTAGGCAGATAGCCCTCGTGTGTTTTGCCGTAATTGAATAACCTAACCTGTCATTGCTGTGCATTTAAGCTTAGGAGCCTAAGAAAAGATGTTCAAAGGATTAATTAATAACTGCATAGAAATGATGTCCACTGATGTCCTCAATCTGTTCGTTTTCTAAGAATAATGGTCAATATTATATATTACGGAAATGGCCACCATGAAGGGTTTCTAAATTTTTTGTTTAATAGGTCATCGTAGATCTTTTATTGACAACTGTTAATGAGCCATTAGGCAATAATTGCCACCTTTTTAACTAAGTTTGGCGGCATTATACACAAAAGTCACAATGATTATTATAAATTATATTGCTGCCGTGTGGTTGTAACACTTTAAACAGCGTTTGCGTATGTTTGGATTTCGGATCGACTACTCGAACTTGAGTTGAGTGAGCGTAGTACGTGGCTTTATTTAGTTAATCTTGGTGATATTTATTATTACTATTCTGAGTTTATTAAATTTGTATGCATAAGCATTTATAATAATGGCTGAATATCTCTGGCGAAAGAGACAGCGTTTCAGTTCAATTATAATTTGAAAAATTACCATATTATGAAGATTAATTACACTTTGAAAATCATACTAAATTTCGAAATAAAAAATCCAATTCTCAAAATTATACGTTTCTTCAGTTTAGCTTTTATTAATGATACTAAAAATTTTTGTCAGGTGTTTATATTTTCATTTTGTAAAAAATCCTCTCTGAATAAAAAAGAAAAATGAAACTGCTGCCTAGTTATGCCGCACACAATCTTTCATTTATCTTTCATATTATAACAACGTAATCCTTGCCGAAGTCACGCATATAAGAACAATATTTGTTTCTTAATAATATTTTGTAAATACAACTAATGTAGTTAATTAACAATGCTTCAGAAGGGATGTATTATGTACCATCGCTATAAATGTTTCTTCTGAATGTATAGTATTATTGGTATTAAAAAAAGGAAGTAGTGATAACAATAAAATTCCTTAGCAGCCTGCATTTGCCAATATCAGTGTTTTTCAATCTATTAACTGATCCTTTATATTTTGAACAAAATAAAGGAATTCCTTAAGTACTTTTAATATAGTACATAAAAGCAGGGAATTTATTTTAAGAAAGAAATTCTTGTGTTTTGGGGTCAAAATGCATTTAAATTAAAAATTTAATGTTTCCAATAGAAAATTTAAGCATCATTCTACACTTTTTCTTATCAAATATCTAAATTCAAGATATATATTTGTATGTGCGTCAATCAGCTAGTAAACGACATAGTTTTAATCTTATTAAATTATTAATTATAGTATTAGATTCTTTATTTCTTTTAGTTTTTAAAGAAATTCAAAATTACTAACAATAATTTTGTGTGTTGTGTGGTTTATCTTACTTGTCCGTTTTAAATCAGAACACCACAAATTTTATCGTGTCGAGGAGCTCAAGATTGTGTATGTCGTTGACATAGGTCTTGAGTGTAGGTGCACATGACAGTACATTTTAAGAAGCTTAACGTAAATCTCTCCTCCATTTTGTTCTATCTGATAAGACCTTAATCCGTCACTTCTGCGGACCGTTTCCTAGCAATTTTGGGAACATACTAATAGTAATATACAGTTGTAATATAAGGTTTACTGGTTCTGGAATATAATTGTGAAGATACTTCTGTACACATGGCATGCATACAGTAAAAACAACTCGAGAATAATACTGTTCTGGCAACCAGATATGAAAGTCACTGTATATTTTTTAAAGTTTTAATGCATAAAAATGGTTTTAATCTGGAATCAGAGGAAGGTTATTTGGTAATACATATTTATGTATAAAAAATTAAATTTTAACAATTTAATAAAAGTTTGGTTTTATTAAATGGCAAGAATGAGAATATTTCCTTATAAAGTATTAATAAAGTAACAGAAATATTCGTATGCTTTGCCTTTTAGTTTGTATTTTAATGAAATTAATTGTTAAGAATTGAGAATCTTAGCAAAATCTTGTACAGTCTTAGGATTTTCTTGAAGCAGAAGATATTGAAAAATGCGCAATGCCCTCGCCAGGACTCGAACCTGGACTGCTCGAATACGCGCCGAGTGACCTACCGTTACACCACGAGGGCATGCTTCAAGGAGGGAGAAAATATCTTATATACCCCCTTTAAAGGGCGACTGGAGATTAGGGGACCCAATCGCCAAATCCTGGTGGTGAAGAATCATCATCCAACACCTTTTTAGTTTGGGTGCCACTGTAGAGGCATTAGGTGTTTTTGATGCGGGAGACATGAAAAATGAGCAGTGCCCTCATCGGGACTCGAACCTGGACCTCTCGAAAACACGCCGAGTGTGCTACCGATACACCACGAACGCATACTTCAAGCAGGGAGAAAGTACTTTACAGCCTCTTTAGTTAACATATTATGCGCAGGAACGGGTTTGATACGTATTTCTCATTTGAAATTATATTCTTACTCTTATTTATTTGCTCATTTATTTTACATGCGTAACATACGTACGTATTAACATTTCTAATTGTAAAGATATTAATCTGGACATGCTGGTGGACTTTCACTTTTCACAGTGGAAGAAAATTAACTAATGCCAAATGTCGGGTGTTGGCTTATAAACTAGAATATGAAATATGAGATTGTAATGTTTCCGCTTCAAATAGGAAAATACATTACTTTTTACATATGTAGCCATTCGTAAAAGCTATTTTTATGTTGGATCAATTTGTTTATCATCCTGAAATGTATTGATATAAACATGCATGCCGCAAATACGTTAATGTTGATTTAAATTTTTTTTTTTTTTCCTGTTAGTAAATCTGATGGACATTCACTCAAGTCACTTTCAGAGCGGGAACTGCCCCTTCGATGTAAGTTGCCCATGAACACGATGATAAATCCTTCTCAGCGATGCTCCGACTTAAAGTATCCGGCAATTTTAAGAAGATAAATTATTAGTTTTAGTCGACCAACCTTCGTAGAGGCATCGGCACAGTTACCATGATATGAACCATGATTAACTTATTAAACGGAAGCTGATGTAGCAGCATCTTGACGCAAAATTACTTCTCTTGCATTATAGGAGAGCACTGCTATTACGTTACTACTACTACCTACATTGTCATTATGTACATTCTGATCTGATGATTTATTAAAATAAAAACAGTATTGATATTAACACTTCAACGCTTAAAACTTTATTCTAATATTTTAAAATAGAGGAGCGAAAATCTGCAGATGTACTTTTAATATTATGTTCCACAACTGATATTAAACAAATATACGTAACATTTTCTGAGTTTAGAACATGAATAATTGATATTTAATTGGAAGTTTCTTTATACAATTATGCTCGACATCCTAAGTTTCATATAAAGTTTTAAATATTATTTTAAACAAGTAAGGGACATTTTAAAACAAAAGTTATATTAGAAGTTGTATTTATAATTATAATTTTATTCAAATTCCCTGATTTAAATAACGAGGAATATTTTTTTAATTAAAATAAGTTTTAGTTTCATAAACCAGAGACCGAATTCAAAGAATTTGCCATTTTAATCACGATATCATTGAAACACGCGTGTCTATGAATCCCGAATTTTTTATGAGATTTGATTTGCTTCTTCAAAAAAGGCACATTATAGAAATGATTACGCTTATAAAATCCAGATTAATTTCAGAAAAACGCCACAAATCCCAAATATATTTTTTTGAAATCTTATGTGAGGTTTTTAATAGACATTTGTCACATAATTCTTAGATAATTTTCCATTCAACAAGTTACTGACTGGCTATTCTCAGTATTTGCAACGAAAGCTCCCATCTCTGTACCTTTTCTAGTAAGCTTCGTTATTGCGTACATCTATATTTTTACGATATAAAACATCGGAATGCGTGCTTTGTGTCCTTTGATACCCTAAGTATTCCTTATTGTTCGTATTCCAATAGATTTGTTGGCTGAAATAAGTGTCTTTTTTCATTTGTTACCTTAAAAGCAATTTCGACAGTTATAGATTTCCTCTGATATGCCGCCCACCAGCGGCCGAGAGGTAAAATCGTTGAATACTGGTGGTTTGGTTCGGGGTTCGAATCCCAGCGAAGGGGCTGGATGCATGGGCGTTTTTGTGATTTTCCCCATGTGTAACGTGTATATGAACCAGTTTCCCCTTAGAAACTGGTATATGAACCAGTTTTACCTTAGAAAGTCATCCGCGGAGACATCCCTTTCCTTAGGCTGATAGCTCTCCAGTGCTTTGCCATAATCTGTTATGCCAGTGTTCTGCCTTAAGGTAGTATCCGAGAGCAAGAATTGCATGCCGAGACTGTGATTTTAGATAACAAATTATATGTTTCGCGTATGAAGTTCCTGCGAGATTCTCTTTTTTTCCTCATTGACTTTCCGGAAGTGAATGAACTCAGAGTTTCTGTGTCAGATTGTTATGAAAACGTCTTGAACATACAGTTCAGGATAATGCACGTAAATTATGAATATTTATGCGCTACTGTTATTAGAAAAAGTAAACTTATTTTTTATATTTATTAGACAGGACTTAAAAAAAGCATAATCACATTAAAATAATATAACCAAATAAATTTAAACCAGTAGATTATAGATTTACGAATTCCTATGAGCTGAAAAAAAATGTTTTTAAGAGAAGAAGTTTATAAATGGTCTTTGGTATTAAAAATTCTTAAGCCTAAACGATAGTTCGTAACAAGACGCATAAATCGTAAACTAGAAAATCGCAACAGTACGAGTTAATTCTATGTTTATTTAGAAGTGAACTTCTGAGAAACTTGCAGACTGTGTATATATATATATATATATATGCCTTAATAACAGTCTTGTGTCGCAAAAAATAAATAATATTGGACAGAATTAAAATATCATGTGATATATTCCATGCAAAATATAAAATTAAAGAACGTATAAGCAACGTTAATTTTTAATTTCATTCAGACTTCGAACTGAACAAGTTCTCAAGTGGCTCATTGTAGGTATCTGCTTTTCTAAGGACAGGAAATACTACACGACTAATTCCTTTCGAACTGCAGATAGAACCCATGTTTTCAGTAATTTTATCCATTTGACTTCCAAGTGTAATTGCATTATATTTCGTTTTGATTATTTGCAAAAAATTCGGAACTTTTCTGATAAAACTAAATTTTTTTTGTTAGACTTGGTACATTAAAAATTATCAGTATAAAAAAATATTGCATTTTATTACCATGTATTAAATGCTCTAATTGTTTGTTAATTTTACATTTCTTTACAGTAAAATACTCAGTTTTTTAATGTCATTTCCATTTTTATGTATTTTAGGTTTGATATGCAGAGAAAATAGCATAACAATATTTAGAAATAAAAATATTATATCATAGTATTGTTAAAATATTACTAATATTGAGTAATTGTGTGTATTTAATATTTTTTAACATTTGAGGACTAATTGCGTTTCTAGCATACAGATACATACACACTTTCTAAGGGGCCAGTAAATTTTAGCACCAGGTTTCGCTAGGTGGCTTAAACCCACCCTGATTTAAGCTCTAAAAAAGCTTAGATACTTTTCCTTTCAGGCAGCATGTACTATATGAATGGGACATCTGGCCTTTTTTTCGTATAATAAAATATTTTATATATTTCAAACATTTGCAAATACCTCATATTGAATTTCGAAGTTCATAAGAGTGCACAACAAAAATAGTGCGCGAATTTTTTTATTGAAATTTGTTATTTTTAAATCATGTAACTTGATATAATATTTGTGTAAGTGTATGCACGAGTGAGAGAGTTATTCTTGTCTAAAATATTAAATAAATCAAAAAAATTACTTCAATCACCTTCAGAGTTTTATTAATTTTAAGTCTGTGAAATTTTTTAAGCAGTTTTTAATTACTTTTGTTATTTTGCCTTGAATGTAGAAAGAGAAATTTAAATAGATCTTAGGATGGCGAATTTTAATACCTATCCTAGGAGTAATAAGAAAAGCATTGTGCTCTGTAGAAAATAGTTTTAAAGTTAAGTAGGAAAAGTGATCATTGTAAAAATGACAAAAAATTATAATTGTGCTGTAAATACCGAGATTTCCACTATATTGGAGCGGCATAGTTTTTCTTCTGCAGAAACGAGATTACATTTTAGGTCCAATGTTAACCTTTTTGATATTACATATAAGACCAAGTGCCCTTCTATTTAAGGAATTTCCTATTTAAAGGGGGGGAGAACAGAATTTGGGGTTCACCCTTCAAAAAAAATTACGGTAACGAGGAATCCGAACTGCATTTCCTTCCGAAAAATTATCTACCGTTTCCGTGACTAGCAAAGTATAAACGTTTAAAAAACCCTGAAATATTATCTTGTGTCATGGAAAAAGGAGGAAAAAAAAAAAAAAAACACTTATCCAGGCACTGGTGTAAAGAAACGTATTGGAACTGTGATAAGTGGGGTGCCCGTAGTCAAGGCCGAGTACTCAACTCAGCTGTTAGGCCTCAGATCACAATAGTTGTTCATGAAAGACCAGCTTCCTTTGAAGGACGAAGGAGTGTACGAAGTAGCTGCACAGCTACACGTTTCAGAATTCCGCGCTATTATTTATTTTATTTTTTGAGGGACAAATGCCCCTTTTCTTGGTTACGTCAATTACAAAAGGACTACCTGCTTGAAGGTGTAATATTCAGAGGGAGTGACAATTACAAATATCACCACCATAAATAGCTGATGAAGATGGTCTGCTGATGAAAACAAAATTAGTTGTGGCCCAAGTTTCAAATAGATAATTTGATGTGAGCCAAGCACAACGCTTTTTTTTTAATATATATATATGCACTTTTTAGAGAGAATAACAATTGCAATCAGACCCACGTCCTTATTTTTCTGTAACATTACTCCCATAAAAAAAAATATAAAGTTTCAACATCGTATTTGCAACAGAAGCAAATTGGTACATTTGGGAACCTTAAGAATAATAATTATCATTTGTATGGGAGGGAAATTTCGTTATTTTAAAAGGAAAAGAAATTTTTATATTTCTACTACTGTTACTTATTTATGAGTTAAGGAAAAATTCATTTAGAAATACATGTAAATATTAGCAAATAATAACATAAACTTTAAAAACAATTTCAGTCTTGAAATGTTCTGTTTCAAACTTTTTTTAATTGGTAAACAATAATTCACAAATATTTTACTATGCAGGGTCCCAAAAATAATTATTTATAGACTGCCATATTATCATAAATAAAAAATAATTGAAGTAAATAGAAATATATTGTTCGTAATTCAAAAATGCTAAACAGTTCCTGGCAGGAAATTTCAACTACTTGTAGAAATAAATTTCTCTATAGTATCCTTCCTCCCGAAGAACGTACAAGAAGCAAATACAAAACGCAAATTTTACTGATAAAGCAGGTTTTGTTTAAAGTTAGCTGAATGGTTTCACTTATCGCATCTAATTTTTTACTTTGAGATAATTTTATAAAGATTAAAAAGAAAAGTAAACATCAATACTAGCAATTTTATAAATTTAAATCCTTGTTGGTTAATTATATTCTCAAAGCTATCACATAAATAACCTTGCGAATTTTATTTATTTAATAATATTATTCATATTTGTGATTTTTATGTTACAATGTAGTGATATTTAAATCTTTTATTTTTATTTTCTTTCAGGCACGATTTGCTTGATATTGTTGCGGACTACGATTTCGTTGATATCCCTCTAAACGATCACTTCAGATAGAAAGAGAAAAGTTAACAAATTATTATAAAACTGAACTATGCGCAGCACAATAAATAACAGCAAATAGCTCAAAAAGAAAACACATGTTAAGCAATTCTTCCTTAGTGTGCGAGAAACATCGTCAGTTGTCAAAAATCACTTACAGTGTAAACTTTAAAAAGGCGATACAGCTCGTATTACTAAATCTCACATTTCAGTAACAACTAAGAAACAACAACTCGTCGGAGTTTTCCGAGCCGTATTTACATAGCGTAAGATAAGCATCAGACTGGTGTAGCGCAAGCTTCTAGAAGATTTGAGAAAAATCGGTAGCCAAGCCCGTGAGAAGCGTATATGCTCACCTCGCGTTCTACTTGGGCTTTTTGCAATTTAAATGTTGCCACACTCAGAAACGAAAGATTAACCATTTCGTAAGGTTTGACTTGATTTGTGTGATTACGGCAAAGCCTCGAGGGCTATCTACCTAAGGAGAGGGATGCCTTCGTGGAGGACTTTCTAAGGGAAACTGCCTCGTATACACATTACACATTGTAATGCTTGTTTCGTAATTAAAGCAAACTCCATTGGAACACAGCAAACTTTATTTAATAGATCAATTTCATAACTGCAACATATAATTCGAAGAAAAGGTAACATCAAAAATTAACAGCCAAAACGTATTCTATCTCTTTTTAAATTAAAAATCATTATCTTACTTCGTGCGAGAACCGCACGCAGCTCTCGTGTTGGCGTTTCAAACATTGCCATTTATTAACAGATATATTTCAAATTCAACTATTTCAAAAGTACAAGATTATTATTGCAACAATATCTAAAGCTGTTACAATCTCTCCCCCAACGGAGAAACTTTTCCGAAGAGAAAAGTTCTTGAACGCGACTTTCTCATTAATATTAAGAGAAGGCAAATTCTCGTTTACGTTTGTAAACTCCTGGCCAAAATTTTAAGTTTTGAACATATATTCTAACAGCACATTTAAATAGGAAAAAATTGACAAAATTTAGAGTCATCAAATTAGAGTATATTAAATAATAAAGCAAAATAAAATATAACTTTGTTTACATACACTAAGAGACATAGTGCTACTTAATTCTACTCAGAACGTCAACATTTTTGTGCAAGGCTCCCTTTCGATGAACGACTTTAAAATTATACGATTGTAATGTGAGTGCCCAGCGCATCAATCTAGAATTACATTTGGCATTAGATTGTAGCCAGACTAAAGGGTTATGATCCGTTTGAATCAAAAACTCTTGCTGACCATCAAGATAAAAATGTAACTTTTTTACAGCATAGACGATGGCGGCGCACTCCTTCTCTGTAGTACAATAATTCTTTTCAACTTTGGTAAATTTCTTACTTATATACAAGACAGGATGCTCATTTTGATAATCATCTAATTGAGATAGTATAATTCCGATGCCATTGTCAGAGGCATCGGTTTGTATAATAAATTTCTTTTTAAAATCGGGAGCATAAAGAATGGGTTTTTTGCATAGCAATTCTTTTAACTTTTTAAAGGCTTGGTCACATTTTTCAGACCATTGTATGTTTCCCTTTTTTGTTGCCCCCTTCAAAGTGTCAGAGAGGGGCGAAGCAATTTCTGAAAAGTTTGCTATATATTGGCGATAATACCCCACTAGTCCCAAAAAAGCACGTACTTCTGTTTTGGTCTTAGGTGTAGGGTAATCTTTCACAGCTAAGATTTTGACTTCATCTGGGGTTCGTCGTCCTTGTCCCACAATATGGCCTAAATATCTCACTTGATCTTGTGCAAATTTACATTTTGATGGTTTTAGCCGTAAATTTGTATATATCCTGTCTAATACAGCAGTTAAGTTTTTAAGGTGCTCTTCCCAGTTTTCTGAATAAATAGC
>KK114223.1:39506-50366 GCA_000611955.2 Stegodyphus mimosarum | reverse complement strand
TTAAATTTCAAATATTACGCAGAAAGCAACCGATTTCCCATTGTCTCCTTTTCCTGAAAGCTAGTACCATCGAACGCGTAACGTAAGAATGAGAATTCTGTTTAACTCGCATAAAAGTAATTGATTCATTAGCGTAAGCAACACAACTAGTGAAGAAAAAATTTAGAATAAGAATAAACTAATGCATATAATTTTACTCACTCAATAATTAATTAACAAATAAACTGCAATTAACTACATATTAATCCACAATTCTAAACTAACTAAAATCGCTACATAACATTATGCTTTGATGAACAACAAAACATTGCGGCTTGGAATATTTTGATTTGGGAAAAAAAAAATTTTTTTTTTTTAGATCACAGAATTTGTTGATTAAATTCAAACATATTGTGGGTGGCAACACACTTGATTTACATCGCTAAGTTTTGTGATTAAATTTGAAACATGATGTTGTATCAGTTTTGTGCAGGTCAACATCTCTGGATGCTCTAGGAAATAACCCTTCAAATTCTTTAATTGTTTTCTCTGTCTTGCGTCTTTGTTCATTGGTTAAGTTTGCACTCCACAGTTCTTCCACTAATTTCCCAGTTGCCTCAGTTGGAACTCAAGTAGAACTTTGTAAATGGACGTAACTTGAGTGCATGTTGGTAGCACTTTATCCTTTTGGATGATTCTCAGCCTATAGTGAACATTCACCATTCTTACAGGGACTTGAAAGGCCTACTAATGTCAAGGCCACTAATACGCCTCTTGGGCTATTTTCAGGGTATTCAATTATTCCAAATTTAAAGCTATTGTTTTCTATGGAACCAGTAATTAATAATTCTATCATTTGAAGGATGGTGATATCTGTTTTTGTTGTCACTTGATGAGCTGAAGGAATGCTGTTTTTCATTTCAAACACAACTACCCCTTCCCTTGAAGAGTGCATCTCGTTATGTTTAAAGTACAGTGTAAAGTCGTACTTCTGGAAAAAGTCCAGTCTGAGTATTTGTCCGCAATGTCAGCAACAAAAGCTAAGTGCTGGTAGATCTCGTTTCCAAAGGTAATGCTGATGTTAATTTTACCTTGAATCTCGATCTTATCACCTGTTGCTGCCTGTAAAGTCAAACAGGATGGAGTCCAGCACAACATTTCGTTCAATTGCCGAGCTACAAAGGTTATAACTATGGTTACACTTGCTCCCGTATTTATGATCATCTTACAAGAATACCTACTCGCCTATCCTTTGATGAATAGTCCATTACCTCCGTCACTCAATGAAAAGATTTGTAGAATTTCCAAAGCAGCTGCATCTTTGCTTCGCAACCTCTGCCGCATGAGACTGCTGCATTTTAGTATCCCTAGTTTGGTTTCACAGGAGCTCTCTCCCAGTCTTGGTTCACATGACAGTTTCTGTGGAGATGCCCTTTCAGTCTGCAATTCCAGCGTTGTTTTTATTTGATCTTCTTAACGCCTCCCAATTCTCTCTTATTTCTTTTCTCAGTTTTTCGACATCAAAATGTGGGTCTTCTATTTGTACCATTCTAATAGGATGGCAAGTTGCTTGCTGAGCTGACTTGAACTTCATGGCGCAGACCAAGGCAGATTTCAGATCTTTTAGATCCACCAATCTGAGAGCCTTCTGAGTATTCTCATCATTGACTGTACTGATGAAATGCATCAGGGTCAGAATTTCACGGACATCAGGTGGACAGTCTGGATATGCTTGATGTGCCAATCTCTCAATGTCAGTCACCAGATCTTGAAGGCTTTCATTGATTTTCTGCTGCTGAGTTTTCAGCTGCAAGCAGCTACAGTCCTTTATGCATTTTCCCCCTGAATCTCAGTTCCAGTAAATTTGAAAAGTCATTGAAGTCTGAAATCTGGTCTTCTGATCGCACTCTTAAGATGTCTGCAGCATTACCTAGGAGAGGTGCAGATAACTGCGAAGCTTTCACATAGGAGTCCCACTTGTTAATTTCCGCCACGACTGAAAGCTGGGGTCTTATTTACATTACATGATGATTTTAGATCCTATGTGTTTGAGTTGATTATTGTATGAGAAGAAACTGGGAGAATCTTCATCATTCTAGGATTCAGTCTGATTTTCTTTCAAAACATCTACTTCTTTCTGGAACTTTCAAGTCTTTCTTCCACATTTGCTATTTTGTCTCCAGTTTCCTCTAACTGTTACTTCACCTTTCTCTTTCATGTCTTCTAATTTAGCTTTGGTTTCGTAAGCTCCATGATGTCATATCTGATCTTGTTTTGTTCCACTTCCAGCTGCTGTAGTTGCTCTTGCAGTTTTTCTTGTCCAGCTTTTATTTCTTCTTACCCAATTTTATTTTGCTCTTGATCTCAACCTTCATCTCTTTCTCTCTGGCTTTTACAGCCGCCAACAAGTCTACCAAAGCCTTCATTTCCTCTATCATGGCTTTCTCCTGCAGGTGGGTCATTGGCAGCCACTTGCAAATTCCACTTCTGACACAGTTGTTGTTGCAGTTTACGGGTTTGTGGATTTGGAGTAATTGATGACAGCACATAATGACGAATTGAAGCACAATTTATTCATCAGTATTACACAGGGCAGCTCCACAGATGCATTACAGTTATCGGAAAACTACGACAAACATGCTGAAACAATCAGTAACACAACCTTCTGGCTATAACGGTGAACATAGCTTCACAGCAAAGCACCTAAGTACAGTTCCCAACTTGGTCGACTGCTCTCAAACTAATCTCTGAACTCAACATACACTCCAGATACTCTCCTACTCCACATACAGGCAAGGTATATATATAGCTTTTGACCCACCTTCATGAAAATTCCCGGGAAAACCAGTAAGAATTCGTTCTAGAGTGTTTTCGCTCTGTCTGTGGCATAGCACTAATTTTTCGCTCAATGGGCGATTCTGTGCCAAATCTGGCAACCCTTACACTGTTTCACAGCAATACTATTGTTATTTCAAAGATACCATAATAATATTATTATATTTGTTAAAAAAATTGTCATACAACTGATAAATCACTGAAACAAAATTTTTGTAAGCAAACTGATTTTCACTAAAAACTTGACAATGCATGTCAAATAACTTATATTACGCAAACAAAGAAAAGAGGGGCAATAATTTTAATTGGTCAACCAACTTTTTACACTTTAAATAGAAATCTGGTGACAAATTTACAAACTGCCAAAAATGTTAATCATTGCCAAAATCTGAATTTTGCACAGAAGATTTCAAAACTGAAGCAATTTATATAAAAATTATAGTAAGGGTGTAGTTATCAATTAATCCATGATATATAAATCTTGCCAGAACCTATATTCCAATGAAAAAAAATTTTCAACAGCCAATCGACACTGGTAGCATTTAAAAAAGAAATAATAGTAAATATATGTGCGGGTGCCCCTTGGTGAGCTTTGACCCGTTATTTTAGCTTTGTGTAGTGGTGATTTTTGGTGCAAAAATTGCCAAAATAACAAGTCAAAGAATTGCACAAACTCGGTATCCATGTACACATCAACCTATTTTCAGTCAATCAGAGAACTGCACAAACTAGCCATTGTGCATTCCCTTTGTCTATGTACACATCGATCTATATTCACTTAAAAAGTCAAAGCCGCAGCCAACAAAAAATATATAATCTCAATAAACTACATTTTAAATCAAACAATGAAATAGCATAAAAAAGGAAACTTATCTTAGCTCTATATGAAGGAAATATCCACTTACGAATTTCCACACCTTCGGTCAAACAAAATTCCTTAATAGCATCCAAAAAGTTACTAAAATTATCTGAACTAGAATGTGTATATTGGAGTTGCCACATAAATTCATGAAATAATAAATGAGTAAAAAATATCCTTCGTAGTAGCGGTACCATCTGACATTCGACCATACAGATTTCCTTCCTATAATCAGGACACTTATAATGGCTACCAAGTAAACCTTCATTTACACTTCAATCAATTAATGCTTTTTTCCTTTTCATTTCAAATTGTACAAAAACTTCAAACTGATCTTATCACATTCAGCCATTTTACTGTAAACCACAAAATAACAACGTACTTCTTATCCAAAATCTGACACGCACAAGCCTTTCCAAATCGTTTCCAATCATTCAAATTGAACACAATCATGCAACCAATTATGTCATAATAGGGTTTCCACAGCATTCAACTACTCAAGTTACCATAAATCAAACAACTTGGTGATAAACCAAGCAGCATCCTTAAATTTACTCTGAAATAATTTAATAGGTCACTTTTTCTCCAAAGGTATGTTCGTTAAAAATATATTTCAGAGTACTCTTCAGCAAAAATTGATGCTTTTTTGGTACCATTCCTGTTTATTTTCAATGCCCTCCCAGGTAAAATGGCGTCCAAAACATAATGCAATAAAAAAATTAAAACAAAAAATATAATCACAATAAACTGCATTTTAAATCAAAGAAATAATATAAGAATGGATATACACGTTAATCTACACAATACAAAATATAATACTTATAATGGCTTACCTCATTTAAAAATTTCTGTTTCTTTGGTATGCGAGACACACAGAATTCCTTAAGAGCACGCAAAAAGTATTTAAAATTATTTAAAGTAGAATCTGTATACAGCCGTCGCTATATAAATTCACAAAAATAAAAATGAAAAATATTCTCCATACAGCTGGACTGTCAATGGCATTTCTTTTTCAAAAATCTTTTTTTTTTTCCACATACTTTCCATAGTGTTGATATGAACACAGGTTTCCAAATCTTTAAATCTCACTGCGTAATTCACCAAGAGGTGAATGAAGCCATTTAAACCTTTATTTACACACCAGTCAATCAATGTTTTCTTTCCCAATCATTCTAAAGTGTATAGAAACTTCAGGTTAATCGTACTACCAGCAGGCATTTTACAGTATTAAGTGCAAAATAAGCTATGTACTTCCTAACCACCATCCAACATATAAATAAGTCCTTACAAATATTTTCCCGTCAGTCAAATTCATGCAATCATGCAACCAATCACGCCATAACAGGTTATCCAGAGCATTCAACTAATCAGGTTACCATAAATGAAACAACAATTTGGAGATAATCCAAGGGACACCTTTAAAATATAGACTAACCAAATGTTCTAGATCGTCTTTACTGTTCCTAGCAGCTCAACTCTGCAAAAATATATAGCTCTCTTCAGCAGCTTTTCTCAACATGGGCAAATTTTTTCAAATCATTGTTCTCCTTTTTGAAAGCTTTTTTTGCCCTTTTAGCTATTAAAATACTTTTTTTTCACAATTTTAAAGAATTTCTGAATTAATTGATGATAGTAAGTGCAAGGTTAACCTTCAGTTTTTCTGAAAGTTATGTTTTTACCATGGTGGGTCGAAGTCCAAGAGATATTTTTCAATAAAGACAGACAAAATTCTTGTTGATAATATCTATTTCAAAAGGTTGGGTGAACAATTAATCAGACACCCTGAAAGTTTTGTTCTAGAGCGACTTATTCTTCTTTGCTGTTTATAGTGCCAATTTGTTATGAGCTGCATGCATTGAACTCATTTGAAATATTAATTCACATTAAAAATGACAGTCACAGAAAAGGGATGGAAATGTCAGATGAACAAAATTAATGACTGTTTGCAATTTTTGCTGAAGGTCTTTCAAACCCCAGAAATAATATTACAAAGAACTAAAGACTTTTTAAGGAGTTTATAACCCAAATTATTAACTATAGAAGATTAATTTATTTCTCTTTCTCTGACACAGAATTCATATTCTTTAACGTACAATTTAGAATCTCTTTTAGTCTCTCTGACTAATTATTATTGTTATTTTTTTAAAATGTCATAAATTAAGAGTGCTACCAAAAATTAAAATCTGAAATAAGGTCTTTTAAAGATTAGCAACAATTTTTATTAATAGATGAGAAAATTTGAAGTCTGAGCTTGCATAGAATCTAAGCAAATTTGTAACTAAAGGAGGGGAAGAGGATAAAAATAAAATTAAAGTGGTTGCTTTTTACAGTGAAATTTTTGAGTAAAAATGATTTGATGTCCCCTAAATTGCAGATATTTCTTATTTTCTTAGGAATGGACATGCAGTACCCTTTGCTTAACAAAGATTCACTTGTAAGAAAAATCTGAGTAGGATTTCTGATTTTATAAAAAATATGGTTGTCTTTCTTTTCTCTGCAAAAGTTGCCAGAAATTATCATTTTAATTATAAATGAATACAACAATTAACCTGTATAAGTTTTACAGAGTTCCGACAACCTATGAAGATCTGCAGGTAGGAAAAATGCATCAGATTGGAGCATACACCATTTAATTTAAGTTTTTCATAAAAGCCGCAACATTCAACAGACACTAACTTTAAACAGTTTGATAGGTAGTTATAAAAGTAACAGGTATCTATAAAATATTAGCAAATTATCTAATAAAAATATATTTACAGGTGCCCCTTGGCGAAAATTGGTGGTACATGGATACCGGGTTTGTGCAATTCTTCGAATTGTTATTTTGGCTTTGTGTAGCAAAAATCACCACTACACAAAGACAAACTAATAATTGCACAAACTCGGTATCCATGTACACATCGACCTATTTTCATTTAAAAAAAAAAACAGAGAATTGCACAAACTTGGCATTGCACGCTTCCTTTGTCCATGTACACATCGATCTATTTTCACTTAAAAAGGTCAAGAAACACCCAATTCTACAGTAGAACCAAACAAAAAGTACATAATCTCAATAAACTACATTTTAAATCAAACAATAAAATAACATAAAAAAGGAAATTCATCTTATGCATCTAAGCACTACACAAAGCAAATATCCACTTACTTATTTAGAAATTTCTGCATCTTCAGTCTGTGCCACATAAAATTCCGTAACAGCAACCCAAAACTTCCTAGACTTACCTGAACTAAAATTCGTTTACCAGCATCGCCACATAAATTAACAAAAAATAAGAGTAAAAAATATCCTCCGTAGTGTCAGACTGTCAGTGGAATTTCTTGCAACAAACTCGTTTGAATGATCTTTACATTCGACCATATGTATTTCCTTCGTACAATCAGAACACTTATAATGGCTACAAAGCAAACCTTCATTTACACACCAGTCAATGAATGCTCTTTTCCCCTTTCATTTTAAATCATACAGAAACTTCCAATTAATCTTACCACATTCAGCCATTTTACCGCCTAACCACAAAACAAGAAATGTACTTCATAACCAACACACAACACAAGCCCTTACAAATCTTTTCCCATCATTAAAAATTTATCATGCAACCGATTACATCATAATAGGGTTCCCATAACATTCAACTACTCAGGTTACCGTAAATGAAACAACAACGTCGCGATAATACAAGGGGCACTCTTCAATCTATACTAATAAATTATCTTAATCTTTGCACTAACATGCTGCTGCACTATATCTCCTACTAACAAATCTTTAAAGATTCAATTTAATATACCATAGTCACTATTATTACCTTTTAGTTTTCCAATGTGATTACTAACTTTTCAAATTTGGGAGGTGAATGCAGAACTAGCTTTAGGCATTTTGCCATCCAGTGTGATCTCGGAGCATCCTAAATTCTACTATATGGTGACTTAATAATTTTGAAATTCTACAAAATTCTGCTATTTCTGAACTTTGCTGCTTGGCACGTCTCTAAATTCCTAATGTTTTGCCACCTGGTGCAGTTGCACCAGCACTGATTCTATACATACAATTTTTATTTATATGGATTGCTTATGCACCACATCATTTATTCAGCGATTTTGTACATTTATGTAAAAAACATGTGACGGTTATACTAAAATTAATGGGATTATATAAACTATATAGAAAATTTTTAATGACTTGAAAAAGAAACATACTTATCATAGAAACCTAGCTTTCCTTAGTTAAAAAAATGTCTCTTCCGGCAAGAAAAGTGATGAGCTCAATGCAATGAATAAGAAAGAATTATATGCATTTTCTTATGCAACCGAAACAGCTTCAACCTTTTAATTACCTGATTTTTAGCATTACCGGCTAAATAGGATTACAATTTAAATATTAGATAGCGTAGTAAGTTCTGTAGTAAAATTAATTTATCAGAAACGCTGGTTTAATTTTAAATTCAGCATATTTAAAAAGTGGAAGAAACAATATTCAGTCAATAATAGTCTAACATAATTTTTTGAAGGGGGAAAAAAAGACACATAAAATAATGATGCATTTTGACAAAATTAACAGCTTACTGTATATTTATATAATTATTACAGGATGCTAATTAGTTCACAAATGTTGATACTGAATTTCCTTGTTAAATATGATTTGCAATGAATAAGTACTACATGATACTGACGATAAAAGAATACGTTATTCCAAATATTAATAATTTTTTTTGGCATACCTCCAAATCTAACATCATTTGAACTCAGAGGCGAAAACATAATTAAAACTAACTAAATTTCGCACGCTATGATCCCAATAAACAAATTGAAATTAGCAACTTTGCCTCGTTTCACTTCACATCAAATTACTAACCTTGTTACTATCTGGAATCTGAAAATTAAAATCTGAAAAATAAAAAATGAGAAAATAGTATGAAACTTGAGAGTATCGGAAGAAAATACTATTTAAATTCTGAGTCTTTATACAGAAGCTGGGAAAATATCTCGTTTTGAATATGATCTGCGAAGGAAGATTCTCGTACACTTTGAAGCAAATGGGTAGAAATTTTGAATGTTTAAGAGCAGGAACAAAAATTCTTATTTATTTCTCCTTAAAAATTTCAAATATAATGATTTCTGGTGTTTCATTATTAGTTTTTCTATACTCTTACAAAAGGGGATTTATTTAGATTTCGGGAACTGTAATTATTTGAAATATTTCTTGCGGTTGGCAATTATATTACCTGTGGTGTTGCATTATGGGTAAGATCTGTACGATTTTTCCGATTGTCAGAATTGGTAGCGCTAGTGAGGGGACTTTAAATTTGTGTTTGTAAATCTGAAAGTAGATGAATATATGTACATATTAATATGGTATTTCTGCGAAGTTAAGTTAGAGTAGTATTTTAATTTAGGTTACCTTTGGAGAAACTTTATACCTGTAAATTACTTTATATTCTTCGAATTCTCGTTTAATTATGTGATTTTACAAGGTCTGTCATAATGATATAAATCAGGAATTTTTAATAGCAGTGATTGGTTCTAAAGGTTGTAATTTGATACGCAGCAATTATCGAAATGGTGAGAAGATAATACACAAGCAGGTATGTTTTGCATGACTTATTTTCGATGTTTCATTTGTGAAAGTGAGATGAAAGAAAATTGTTTCGTGTAAATTTGTATAGTGATTATATTTGTTTTCTCATTATTTATGAGTTTTAAAATTATAGAAATAAGCTCCTTACTCTTGGAATATGTAGCATCTGAGGATCCTTTTAATAATATCATACGAGTTTGTTTTGGAAGGGAGTTGATATTCTAATTGCATAAAATTTGAGTTGAGAAGGTGTGCTAAGGTACTTTCAGTATTTGGATTTATCTTTATTTTTGATTTTCAAAAACAATATGAAATTTATGTTTTTTAAATTTGCAAGAAGGAATTTATCATTAGTTTCATATTTTATAAATGAGAAGGTGTTTCCAAGAGCAGATAACTTCATTTGTTTGCCTCTGTGTTTGGAATTTATATTAATCCATTGGGAGTGTAGTTGAGGAGAACACTTGATTACGGAAGAGGTATTCATGAAATTTAAAATATTCATTAATGTTCTGGGATATTATGTTATGGATTGAAACCAATGCATAATTATTGTTAGTATTTTCTGAATTCAGAAACACTCATGTACTCTTTTTATGAGCATAGAAGGGTACTTTTTATTGAAAAAAGAAATTCAGGGCTTATTACCTTTTTTTTTTTTCATTTCAGGGTAAAATAAATATCATTTATTATGTGTTGAAAATGAATTTTCCTCATAAAAGTATATTGAAGTTGTGTGAATTGTTTTAAAAGGAAAGAGTAATGTTTTGTTTGAAGGTGCATCAGCCGAGAAGGGCTAAAGGCATTTTATGTCAAATCACTAAAAATGCTGAATTTTGTATCAAATTCTTGCTACCAAATATTATCGCCCTTAAATAACAAAGAATCTGCATGAATGTATACCGTTTGGCTCTAGTGTAGAATTGAGTGCCCTTTCGATTGGTGAAAAATTTTGTTCAGTTTTGGTGATGAAACCCCATTTTTGGTTACTATGACAGTGTTAACATGGTTTTAGCTTCTTGATTTATTTAATTGAAAATAAATCGATGTGCACATGGACAAAGTCAAGGCAATGTGCAATGACCAGTTTGTGCAATTTTCTGATGTTTTTTTTCAAGTGAAAATAGGTCGATGTGTACATGGACAGGGAGTTTGTGAAATTCTTTGACTTCTTGTTTTGGTTTTGTGCAGCGGCCAACTTGAAATTGTGTCTTATTAGCGCCAATCTTGGCGTCAAAACAGAATCGCCAAAAAACAAGGGGCACCTAATTGTAAACTTTTACCATATGTGTTTCGCATTGTGAAAAAACAATGATATCTAGGGACATCAAATTTTGAATAATGCAGTCCTCCACCTGTTTTGGGGCACCTAGAAGTCAGAATTTAGAATTTTATTGTCATTTCCATATTTTGTAGAACTTTAGCAAATTTTTGAATACACAATTAAAGTACACATTGATTTCAAAATGACCAGCTTCAACTGTACGTAATAGAATAGTTTTATCTCCAGCATAGCGAGACAGTCTTATCAAAATCTCTAAAGATAAGCAAGATGTGTGCTTTTTAAATATTTTTACCCCTCAAACGGCTCTTGAAATGTGTTGTGTGTAAA
>KK114223.1:26725-39461 GCA_000611955.2 Stegodyphus mimosarum | reverse complement strand
AAATGGGGGGGGGGAGCTCTTTGTGCATAATATAAAATCTTAAAGCTTTCAGATTTTTTTCTATTATTTCTGTTATTGTTATTATAAAAGTGCTTGAAATAGAAAAATAGTCATCAGTCATATTAAACTTCTCAAAAAAAATTGTTTCTGGAAGAAGAATACAAATTGATTACAAAATCATAATTTTTAATTATTCATCATTTTTGCAGTCAGATTCATTAATATTTAAAATATATGTTCTATTATTCTGATTTTCTGTGTCTTGGTTAATTGATTCCATATTTTTCTGATTTCATTTTGAGAGCATTCTTAGCTAATTGGTGCACAGGTTACATGTTATCAGTATATGATTAACTTCCCTTTTAAATAGGCTGCCTATCTGTTGAAATAATCACTTTGCTGTTACTTCTAATCTATGTATCTTTTATTGGAGAGTGTTAAAAAAATAAGTTGCATAATAATTTAAAAATATTAGTATTAAAGATGGGATAAATTTTTTAAAGCATTTATGTAGCTTTCTTAATCAGTACTTTTATTCAGCCTCTTATTCTCCATACTATGCTTTTATTTTAATAATTCCTAAGGAAATACAATTTTATTCCGTGAATTATCCAAAGACTCAAATTTTAAATTTAAAAATTCCTTTATATGTAAGATCGAAATTAATTTCTGTGCTAATGAGTATTTTATTACTGTGATTGATATTTAACTTGATAATGTTAGTAAATGAATAGTTCATATTGAATGCTTACTAAAGCATTTATCAAAATTTGGCTGCTTAAACCAAAACTTACGCAGAATTAATCTACAGGGCAGGAGGTCGTAGCATTTTTCCAGAATTGAGGTATTAGGTTACAATTTGAGTAAGTCTGTACTGCAAATAGAGAATTCGGAATCTTAAAGTGAATAGGGCATGATATCCTTAATTAAAGGTTAAACCTTCATAACCCAAAAATTCAGAATCATATACAAAAGTGCTAAATCCAATAACAAATTTTTTAACAACTATAGAAGATGCCATTTGGAAATTTATTAACCTTTTTGTTAGAACCAAAACTAAAAGGTTAATAAATCTCAAAATGATTAAATGGTCTACAAATGATTGAATGGTGAATAATAAATCTCCAAAGGTGATTTATTAACCATTCAGCAATCTCTCTATTTTGGTATCTTAGTTGTTACCTTCAATAGTTCTTGTATTTTATCCATCTTCTGCAAGATTTGGGAAAAACAACTCTGTTTTTACTAATAACTTTAAACAAGTATATACATGTGTGTAGGGAGCTCAAAATATGAGAGAAGGCTTGTTATGACTTCCATGGTTATGTTGTTCTGCCTATTACAGCATTTTCATATATACAGGTAATAATTACATGAAGAACATGTTGCATTAATGACAATAAATCTAGTTATAAAATTTCATAATAGTTATTATTATTAGATTGTGCAATAAATTATGGCTATATTTCATTTAATTAACATATTTTTAATTATTACAATGCAAACACATTAAATTCACAATTCAGTATTTTTGTTTTTCATCTTAATTATCTTAAAACAATTTTAAAAAGTATAATAAATGGAATAGAAAATAACAAAAATAGAATAATCCCAGTAAAAATGCTTCTAATATTTTACTTTCATTTCTGACATATTCTCACTTATATATAAAGGAATATTAAAAAAACTTTGAAATTCAATTTACTTTGGTTTCATAATTATTTCATTATTATAAAATAAAATAAATATATAAAATCCATATCTTTAATTATAAGGTTCCTCCTTCAATCTCTTGACTCTTTTCGTGAGCATAAACCGTGAAACCTTATGTGGAGGACAGTGAGCAGATCTAGGCTATGTCCTTTAGTATTGAAAAACTACAAAGTCAGGAGGAGGGTTTAAAAGTGACCCTTTAATTCAAATATTTACAACTCTTCCAATTGAGAGTAAGCCACTACTTGGGCTGAACTAAAATAATATTAAACTAAAGTGTGTTAACAAATTCAATACCTAACTTAATTCTAAGTAGGACGGCGAGGGAAGCTTAACTCTTAGTGAAATGCAATTATGCGAATTTCACTAGCAAACACTGGTAATTGCAAATTGCCTATGAAGGCGAACTTTCAGTAGACAGAGGAAATCTTTGCGCGCACAGCCTTACGGCGATAAATCCAAGGCTCTGTCTTTCCCCTCGTTAACTCCTGCCTTTTAACTGCTAACAGATATATGCGATTTGCATAAATATCTCACTCGCGCTAAATTCGGGCAGCAACTGAAACTTTGAGAATTCGATAGGAAAGTTCAAACTAAAAATAATTTGGTTAATTAAAATAATGAATGCTACATAGTTGCTCCCAGAATTTAGTAGTCTGAAACTAAGTAGCCTAAAATCGGCTTTTAGTGAAGATGCTAAATTCTAAATCTAAATTTTCCTTCCTATTCGCCATCCTTTACAATTGAAAGTTTTAAATTTAGTTTAACTCTCTGTTTGTGTCTTAGATATTTTAACATAGAATATCTTTGTCTTCTTCACATCAAAAAGATCCATCAGGAATTTGGAGCTAGTCTGGTTCCTTCCAATCTGGAAGGAAATAAATTTTAATTTCATGTTATAAGTACATTTCACCTGAAAAGTACAACATTCCCTTCCTCTGATGCTTTCCGCAATGACTTTTATTCGCGCTTTAGGTATTCGCGTTTTATAATTTCTATTAGCGCTTTTCGCCAAACGCATTCATTTTACACTCATTCATTTTTAAAACTTCCCCATTGTTCTCTGGCCAAATGTGGTGTTTGTGAAAAACACGCAGTTTTACTTTGTCAAGTGTTCACAACTACCACCTGACTTCAATTCTATTGGGGTTAATTCTTCGACTTTCAAGACCTCAGACTTCCCCTAAAACAAATCTGAAATGCCCTGAGGTTCTAACATGAAATGAACTTTAAACTTTTGTGTGAAACCAGAGAACACTACGTACAACATTCAAACATTTCAATTGCATTTCATACATATAATTCATTCTTTCAATCTTCAATTCAAATTTTCTTTAAATGCTCATTGCGTTAAATAACACTTATATATTCACTTTCTAATTTAGCGCGCTTTACGCTTTTACATTACATTTTAATTTTAACTTGCGTATCCTTTACGCTTTTCCAAAATATTCGATATAAACAAAACCAGTGCTTAAGGCTTACAACAAATCATGCATTACATAGAAAACAGTTTTACATTAAATGCATTCATTATTTATACATAGAAAAATATAATACAACAGTTTTGCTATACAACTTACGTACTAGTTGCTTTTAATTAACACAATTCAATTTCCTATTTACAGAGAGTCTTTTGACTAAAATCGATGAATCCCATGTTCTGGATTACAAAGAACATTTCACGAAGTCTCACAGTTTTTCAACTGAACTCTCGAATTTCTTCCGCTGCATAATTAAGTTGTTCCTTCAAGCGTGTCCTTTACGCTTTCGGCAACCGGCTTTTGACTCGGGTAACTTCCCTTTTAAATCTGCAACTTGCACTTAAATCAGAAACATAACTGTGTGAATTTTAAAAGAAAATAAAGAATCTACTTATCTTTCTGCCAGTCTTTTAGGCGTTTTTTTGTCCATTCCTGAAAGGTTGGATATACTGTGGCTTGGGCTATTCTTTGCTTGTTACTCCTAGATTGAAACTCTGGGGCTGCCTTTCGTTTGGTCGATCTTCTTTCCTCCAGAAACACCTTGTTGGGACGAATGGTGGGTGGCGCTTTCCGTTTGTGCTGAAGTCTTTGCTCCCTCTCCAGACTGGCTCGTTCCTTCTCCTGCACTCGTAGGCTCCTTCGTTGTGGGTTGGCACCTTCGGCGGCTCGCTTCTCGCCGTTCTGTTCCCTCCGTAGTGGTGGAGCTTTCATAGTGTTTTCATTTGGACGTTCCTTCCTTAGACGCTTTGGTTGCTGAGACTGTTGCTTAGCGTTTGTCCTTTTTTCTTTTTGGGGTGGTCTTTTCTTCGGCTGCGGCTTCCTCTCTTCTGGTAACCTCCTTTTCAAACTGGGTTCTCTTGTTTTTGAGGGACCTGGTTGGGGCTCTTGAATCTTAGAAAAATTCTGTGAGGCTGGACCCTGCAACATGTCTTTCAAAATATTATTATTAGCTCTTCGATAATAATGTTTAATTTGATCGAAATTTGCCACAGTCTCTTCGCCCTTCTCATTCTTTAAATATGCACGGCATTCAACTATTCTTGTAATTTCAAAAGGACCATGCCATCTTGGGCAAAATTTTGCGACCTTATCTTTTGCTGCGCATGAAAGTGCGTGGGCTTGTTTCAACACCTCCTCCCCCACTTTATATTCTACGGTTCTTCTTTTTGAATCGTAGTAAATCTTTTGTTTCTTTTGCGCTTCCCGGGAGCACTTTTCTGCCTCCTTCAACATTTTTTCTATTTCACCCATTTGAAATTCCGGCGCTCTATCTTTCACATAAAATAATTTATCTAAGGGGGTCATTATCTTCCTGCCCAAAAACAATTCGGCGGGGGATTTCTTCGTTGTCTCGTGCTTAGCCGTTCTGAGGGCGAATGCAAATTCTTCGACGCAGTCATCCCAGTTAGAATGGTGCTTTTGCACATAATTTCTAATCAATTTTACAATATTCTTATTTACCCGTTCCGCTATATTTGATTGTGGGCGGTAGGGTACCATTTTCATATGCTTAATGCCCAACTTGTCACACATCATTTTAAATGTACTGCTTACAAACTGGGGACCATTATCGCTAATCACCCTCGCTGGACATCCATATCTTAAAATATATTTGTTCAAAAACGAATCTGCAACGACTTTTGCTGAAGCCCGCTTAAGTGGTATCAACTCAACCCATTTACTGAAATGATCCACAATGACTAATAAAAATCGTGCCTTATTTACATGACTCCTGGGGTAGGGGCCTAAGAGGTCAATACCAATTATTTCATTGGGGAACCTAGACTCAATACTAGTTAATAACCCGGCCGGGCGGAAATTTACGTCATTATTTATCTGACACGTGTGACAAGTCTGGCAGTAATTTTTAACTATCTTTTGTAATTGCGGAAAATATACCGCCTCGCGTACGCGTTGTATTGTTTTTCTAATTCCAAAATGGCCCGAGACAGGCGAATCGTGGAGCTCTTGCAAGATACTTAAAATTAATTTGGCCGGGATGACTGGTCTGTATTCACTATTTTGATTCGTAACTTTAGTATAAAATAAGAGACCATCAATGATTTCATAGTTCTGTGCTCTGCTTCGTATTGCATTAATGTCTATATGCTGGAAGTTATCTGGGTCTTTTAAATAATTATAAATATTTCCGAATTCGGGATCCCTAGCAATTTCTTCTATTACAGTCTCTCGAGAGTCAATGACCTTTGCCTGAAGCATCGCTATTTTTACTTTCTCGCCGTTCTCGTCTAACTTTATTCTAGATAATGCGTCGGCCACTACATTGTCTTTTCCCGGTGTGTGTTTGATAATGAGATTAAATTCTTGCAACTTTAGGGTCCACCGAATTAAGCGTGGCGAAAGATTCTTTCCTGAAAATAATCTGGTAACTGCCGCATGATCTGAATATACTGTTACGGGAGAACTCCCAAAATATACACAAAATTTTTGAACAGCTGCGAGCACTGCTAAAGTTTCACGCTCCGTTGCCGAATAATTTCTTTGCGTATCATTCAATGTACGACTAAAAAAGGCAATCGCTTTTCTATTTTGTGTTAACACGGCTCCGATTGCGTAATCTGATGCGTCTGCATAAATTTCTAGACCCTTGTCTTTCTCTGGGAACTTTAGAACCGGTGCATTAATTAAAGATTCTTTTAACTTCTCAAACGCGGCGTTTGCTTCTGAAGACCACGCAAAACGAACTCTTTTCCTTCTCAACTTTAACAATGGTTCAGCAATTTCTGCGAAATTTTTAATAAAAATTCTATAATATGAGCACATACCCAAGAAAGTCGCTAACTTTTTGGCTGTATTCGGAATTGGGTAATTTTTCACTGCTATAACTTTAGATTTATCTGTTTCGATCCCCCTTTGAGAAATTTTGTACCCTAAATATTTGAGTTCTTTTGCCGCGAATTTACATTTCTTAATGTTCACTTTAAGTCCTGCATCTTTCAAAAGAGTAAAGACTTCTCGAAGGTCTTTAATATGTTCTTCCAGCGATTCTGAAGTAACAATTATATCGTCAAGATAAATAAATGTACTTTTTCCTATTACCGGCCTTAAAATTTTGTCCATGCACCTCTGAAACGTGGCCGGGGCTCCCGACAATCCAAAAGGCATACGCAAAAAGCCATATGTACCGTATTTTGTTATGAATGCTGTTTTGTGAACATCTTCCGGCTTTATGCTTATCTGAAAATATCCGGATGTCAAATCTAGGGTGGTTATGTATTTTGTCGATTTAATACTTCTTAGAATTTCATCAATTACCGGAAGTGGGTAAGTTGGAAATTTTGTTATACTATTAAGCTTTCTGTAGTCAATAGCGAACCTGTACCTTAATGGATCAGTTAACGGCAAATCATTATTTTTCTTACATAAAACAACCGGACTCGCATATGCACTAGAAATAGGAGTTATTATTTTGTTTCTTAACATTTCATCAATATGGTATTTTATTATTTCCTCCTTAACTTTGTCGTACTTGTAAGGACGCTGACGTATAGGTTCATCCGTAGTTAATTTAATTTCGTGTGCTACGATCTGGGTGAATCCTGGAATATCATCAAATAAATCAGCGAAATTACTTACCAACTCCCGAAACTTGTCCTGTTCTTCGGGCGTTAGATGGCTTAAATCCACTTCAGGGGGAGGTGTTGATTTCTTTTTAACTGGGTCCATGGTTACTTGCAAGGTGGAGTTTTCAAAATCGATTTTCGCATCCACAGCTGCAAAGAAATCTGTTCCTAAAATAACCGATGCTTGGAGGTTCTTCACTACAAGAAACATAATTTTTTTTTGTTCTTCGCCGATTTTGATGTACAGCTCGATTTTTCCCATGCATTGACACGTTTTTCCTTGGGCTGCTACCACCTTCATTCCTTCCACGCTATGCAGACGATATCTACGAAAGTGCTTCTTAAAAAATTCTTCTGCCAAACAGCTTCCTTGAGCGCCGGTATCCAACAGAGCTGTAGCGGGTACGTTGTTAATTAGTAACTGCAGTCTCGGTAATTCAATGTTTCTCACCATGACCGTATTTAGCTGTACTTCAGAGGGATTTTTCTTCTCCTCGGAACATTGCACCCCCTTCCCCGCAATATTCCTTAGTAGTTTAAATGCTTTGCGGGTGTTTTCTTCTGTTGCTGGCTTCTGCCTGGGGAGAATGATTTTCTTCCGTAGTTGGAATTATTTTGTTGGCGCTGTACTTGGCGCGGTTGACCGCTCGCATTTTGACTGGTACCAGTAGTTCTCGGCCATCGTCTGTTTCTTCCTTCGGCATTCTGGTTCCCCTGCAGCCGCTGTTCATACGATTGTCTCCGTTGATTTTCGGCCGCTCGCCGGCTCTCGAATTGTACGGCGAGTTCAAACAGCTTGTCCAGCGTTACGGGATTTCTTAACTCCATGAAATCTTGTATCGATGGTAACAATCTGGGCAGGATTATCTGGATAATCTCCGGGTCCGGCCTCGTGCCATACAATAATTTAAAGACTTGTATTTTTCTCAAAATAAATTCCGATAGTTCATCCACCCGCTGTTGGTACTTGCTAAACAACTCAGCTTCGAGTTTCGCACGGTCTTTAACCACAGGAAACGCTCTCAAAATTGCTAGTTTAAAATTCTCGTACGTGTAAGTCGGCGTTCCTGGTTCTCCCAGCAGACATTTTCCGATGCACTTATACCAGGTCGCTGCTTGGCCCCTCAATGCTCCTGTCGCTAATATGACCTTCTGATGTTCCGGAACTGGATACAGCAAAAAATGCGCTTCTAACTTTTCCAGGAATGTGTTCACAGGTCCTCTGGCATCAAAAACTACTGCCGGCTTCATGGCTGCTCTGATGGTTTCCACTATGAATCCAAATCCATCAGGCATTGCAGCTGTATTCTGGGATGTAGTAGGCATATTCCAACTTCCTTCCATCATTTTAGTTGTTCGGGCGCCAGTATAAGGTTCCTCCTTCAATCTCTTGACTCTTTTCGTGAGCATAAACCGTGAAACCTTATGTGGAGGACAGTGAGCAGATCTAGGCTATGTCCTTTAGTATTGAAAAACTACAAAGTCAGGAGGAGGGTTTAAAAGTGACCCTTTAATTCAAATATTTACAACTCTTCCAATTGAGAGTAAGCCACTACTTGGGCTGAACTAAAATAATATGAAAATAAGGTGTGTTAGCAAATTCAGTTCCCTAACTTAAATTCTAAGTAGGACGGCGAGGGAAGCTTAACTCTTAGTGAAATGCAATTATGCGAATTTCACTAGCAAACACTGGTAATTGCAAATGCCTATGAAGGCGAACTTTCAGTAGACGGAGGAAATCTTGGCGCACACAGCCTTACGGCGATAAATCCAAGGCTCTGTCTTTCCCCTCGTTAACTCCTGCCTTTTAACTGCTAACAGATATATGCGATTTGCATAAATATCTCACTCGCGCTAAATTCGGGCAGCAACTGAAACTTTGAGAATTCGATAGGAAAGTTCAAACTAAAAATAATTTGGTTAATTAAAATAATGAATGCTACATAATTATACTGTAGGGTTATTATTTTAATTAACCAGTTATTTATAATTTCATCTGAAATTACTGTCACTTCTCCTTTCCTATTTCATCACCAGAAATGCAAATCAGTTAGAAAACATTTTAGTCAAGGGTTTTGGATTGTAGGACAAAGTGTGTTTTTGCCTCTCAAGGCCGCGGCACTAGGTTTTATCAGCTGTGATAAGACACATGCAGACCTCTTTAGACAGTTCATCACTTAAATCAACACCACAGTCTTCGAATTCAGATTTTTAAGTCAGTAACACTTACCTGAAATTATGGAGAGACAATCGTTTTAGAGATTAATCATCAGATTGTGTGATCATCCTTTTCAGGCCTGATCCAGCTCTTCTCTCAATATCAGTAGTTTCATGCTTCAATTTAATCACTCTTGAGACTGTCAATTGATTGCAGCCAATTTTCTCAGCAATCAGAAGTGTCAGATTTCCTTCTTTAGATAAAGCAACTGTCACAGTTTTTTTCCCTGCTTGCATCAATTCAACATACGGAGGCATCTTTTTGTCACTTAAAAAAAGAAATGAATGACCATTCTCACCCTTTTGCCATGCTCTTTATAGAAATCAGATACAAAATACTTTGGAAGCACTGTATAATATGATATGAATGTGGACCAGACCTAGACTGTAGAACAGCCCTTAACATGGAGTAGTGCCACAATCCCCAGAGGAGATCCATGAGGACGCAGCCCCTGCTATTATAGAGGCCATCTAAGTACAGGTCTTAGCTAGTGCACTAGTCGACCCCTGAGGGGATCTTGCTTTACAGCAACTGAGATAAATTTATGTGAACAAAATAATGTATTAATATTACAAAATGGTTATTTTTCTTTGTGACACAGTTTTTTCTCTCTGCCACTGCATATATTTGACTGACTGAAAAAAATTAATAGTGTCTCCAATGAAAAGTTTATTTAAAAATGTTTTAGACATATGTTTTGATTCAAACATCAAAATTTATACCATAAATGATAAAAGTGCCTTAAAGTATGGTTTTATATCTTTCAAGGAAGCATTTAAAGAGATTTATAAATGAGGAAGATGTACGAAGAATTATAAATGAGGTACGAGAATTATAAATGAGGAAGATTTATAAATGAGGAAGACGTATAATCAAAATTTTAATGCGGAATGGCATACACATAGTTTGAATTTAAAATTTTATGACGACTAATAGACGACTTGCAAGTTTGATGCATTGGCAGTTCTATAGAGCAAGAGGGCTCTAAGATTCACCAGCTGGATTTCAAATGTTGTATTGGTATAATATTTTATGCCTTTGGTCCTCTTATATTCCCACGCACAACTTCCACTACCAATCGGAAAAAGGTAAATTGCATCCAGAGAAAGTATTATTTGAGTTAAAAAAAATGCATTGATAAATCAAAGGGAAAACAGCATTCAGTTGAAGCTATGCATTGTAGAAATGAAATACTTTACTATTAATGAGAGTAGAAAAGAATTGGGGCACAGACAAAACAATATATAAATGAAAAACACATAAACAATTCTTTATTGTATTAGAAATTTTGTTGTAAATAAAATATAGTATTAAAAAATTTTAGAATACAGTATTAAAACAAATTATGCAAAACTATAGCAACTTTGTCGCTTTTTTTTACTATTAAGAATAAGATAAAGCAAATAAGAAGCATAATGCTCATGCTTATGTGCATATCTAAAAAGTTGATAACACATTTAAAGATTGTATTTCATTAAATGTAATTAATAAATAATTTCAAATGCAGTGGATATAATTTATTTTTATGCAGACGAACAGCTTTCTCAAGAACAAATTATTTGTTTTATACTTCATGTTAGAATTCAAATCAATTAAATTAAAACTCATTGATTTTTAAAACATGACCTAATGAATAATATGAGCTTTAAATTCATGCATTCAGCATAACAAAATTAATAAAAACTGTTTGCTTTTATTGTGGATGCCATTTGGTTTTTCAGGTACTATTGATGTAAAATGCATCTGCATATATAAAATTTTGTACCGAAGAAAATGTTTCTAGAGAAGCTGCTTAGAAATTTTTTAAGCATACTGTAACCTGTAGAAAGCAAGTAAGAGGAGAGCATGAAAACTATGTGAGGATTTCTACCCACAGCCTGTAACGCATGAAGAGAAAATACTACTGGAGCCACCAGTGGCTGAGCTGTAAAGTTGCTGACGACTGCCAGTTTGGTCCGGGGATCTAATCCCAGTGAATAGGCTGGCTGCATAGGCGTTTTCGTGGTTTTCTGCGTGTGTAGCTTGTATGCGAGCCAGTTTTCTTTAGATAGGCCTCGTTGAAGGCATCCCTTCACTTATGCAGATAGCCCTGAGGTGCTGTGCATAATTAAATAAATGAAACCAAAACATTACAGGTCATGCCATGTGTCAAAAGCGCATTAAGATTCATTCATCGTATAATATATTGACATTTCAGGAGCTCCTATATCTCTACAAAAAACTCTTTTGTGAAAATTACTTCTTACTTTCATGTCCCTCCTAATTTCAACTTACAATTTCCTACCAGAATGCGTTTTTAGAATGGCGGTTAATGCAAATGAGTAAGAGTGGTATTTAAGTTCCACTGACTTAAGCCTCAGAGTTTCTGATTAGCGCACGTTCGTCTTTTGGCTACGTCTCTCTCTAAGCTATTACTACGTTCGGCTGTATTTCAGACAGACTCTTTAGAATTTTGATAGCCTCGGCTATATCTTTTTAGTTAAGCATTAGTTAAGTTTTATTTCTGACTACTTTAAGTTCAAGCCCAAGTGGAAGCTTTGCTGTACGCTCTGAGAAAAGAGCCGACTGTTCAATTCTTATTTTGAATAATAAAGAGTAATTAACCCTTCTTGAGTTCTACGTCCCTGTTCCCGAACTCAAGCGATTATTCGCTGATCTGTTCATGAGGTTCCTACACATATAGCTGTTAGATAAAAGGGTGGAACCCCACAAGTTAAAACGCTGAATACATATACAAAGCAAATATTAATAGTATTCCCATACGTAAAGTTATAAGTTTTGTATAACCTTTAAAATTTTTATGCTGTAGAAAAAGTAATGCCTAAAAATGATTTCTTTTTATACTGCATTCATTGCCATAAAAATTTACACACCAAGAAGTACTTGTCACATCGTAATGATGGTACGTGTTGAGCAGATATACAAGTGATTAAAGCAACAGAATGAGTTTTCATTGTGGAATGACTGCGGAGGACAAAACTTCCTTCTTCCAGGCATATAGAAAAAGGTGCACAGATGCATTTTGCTTGTACTTAGTCTGTTGCAGAGAGATGTTTTTATTACTAAGGAGGTCGTTACGGTGCCATCAAAGATAGTATTGATCACCTGTCAGAGATTGAGAAAAGACTTGTCTGAATCATAGGAGCCCAGTGGTTAGCTTAGCCGAGTAGCCTATCACCTAGACCATTCTCACTTTACTGTGAAGAAGTTTTGGACCACTGGAGGAAAGAGAGGTCACGTATGTAGAGAATATTCAGACTTCCTTGGCAGACCAATAGCTGAGTGTTACGTCACTCGACACACACATATAACACTAACTACATCATTGTCTGCCATCCGGACCTACGCAGCAGTTTCAATGTAAGTGTGTCTGTCCAAATCATCTCAAGTTGCCTGGCTGGAGGACATTTGGTATCACGGCGCCCATTACGTATGCTGCCAGTGACATCCATTCACGGTCTCCTCCGTTTAGAATGGTGTCGTGCTTGGTGGGATTGCATCGCAGCCAATGGAAACAAGTTGTTTTCAGCGAGGAATCTAAATTCAGTTTGGGCAGTGTATGTTGACGGGCAATACTGAATGCATCTATCCCACCTTTGCTTTACAGCGGCACGCCGCTTCTGTACCTGGTGCTTTCGCATAGGACCTTTCGATTCGCAACTCAATCACGACTGAACTCCGTTGTTCTCCGAGCGGTATTTGTAGTCTGAAGTAGTGTCTTATACATGAAAGAATTC
>KK114223.1:0-26701 GCA_000611955.2 Stegodyphus mimosarum | reverse complement strand
GCCTAAGTCGTATTATCACCCTTCCATGGCCTGCGTAATCCCTAGAATTGTAATCAGTCGATTACGTCAGTCATCACCCGGAACAGCAGTTTGGACAGCCTAAGAGTTTGGTCAAGCTAGAGACGCATACAGCAGCTGTGGAATGAGATGGTACGTCACCGTATGGGGCTTGTATGTCTCAATGTTCACTCATATCACATTGTTTGTTCACGCTAGATGTCGCCCAGCAGGGTATAGAACCTCCATTCTTTTGTAGTTTTTCTTGTAATGAATCATCCTTTTTCTTTGGTTTTGTAATCACTTACTTATTTCAACGTCCAAACTTTTTCTAGTTGTTAGTCATTTTAACTTTATATTTTTTTAATTGTAACTTATTTCAACTTGTTACCTATACATTAAAAAAATAATTGGTACTCGTTTAAAGTTAGTTGCGATTTTATTGAAAAAACGATTGTCTGAAGTCAGCCATTCAGAGGACCAGGACCCGGTAATTTTTACCGGCTCTGTCCGATGATGGCTATATTTGTTTCCTATGGTTTTTGCAGTTTTAACATTTGGGGAAGTTAAAATGGTTTAGTTGCTATTTCTTCTGTTAACTTGGATCAAAAAGCAGTATCTTCAGAGTGATATAGTCTAAGAATCTGCTTATTACAAGATTCTGAATGCTTTAAATTTTAGAAGTTACGCGGGATTGTAAACATTATTAGCGTTTGTGTAATCAGGGGAACTAAAAAAAAAAGAATGTTTTAGCGCAAGTTGTATAAGTTCCGTCTATCTTTTCTGGATAAGCGTTGCCACTGATATCAGATATGTAAGTTTTAAAGTTATAAGTACTGTGACTACAAAGTGAATAAGTACATATTTGCACAATTTATGAAAACAAGTGTGTTATTTATGGGACTTTATAAGTTTGGTGATAACCTGCTTAAATAAGATCCAATCTTTTGGACTCTATTTACATCGCATGCGTTTCCAATTTTTTCTTTCGTTGACATAGATCCCTTGTAGGTTGGAGTAGAACCCTGTGGGTTCATACTGCAACGAGTATGGGATCGTCTGTATTCATCCAGATACGGAGGAAAAAATGAATCCAGAATTCAATTTGTTAGGAAAATAGGCACAATAAATAGTTCACACAGGAACATAATGGCTAAAATATCTAAAAAAGAATGCAGATATTCAGCAGTTCCTCTCTGACTCTCAAACCAATTCGTGAAAGTTCCTCTGATCACTTTCAGGGTAAACTCTAATTCATTGTTCAACTAATCCTTAAGTCTCACAGCCGATTCGCAACTCAATCACGACTGAACTGCGTTGTTCTCCGAGCCGTATTTGTACTCTGAAGTAGTGTCTCTGGAAACGTTTTGAGGAATTAGTCGTAAGGCTTCGAAAATGTGTTTTCGTGAATCTTCCAGTTGGCCATGTTTGCAAGAAATCTCTGAATGTCGCCAAGGTTCTTCAGGAACGAAATTGCCTATATCTCGAGTTCTAATTGAGCTATTCTTGCAATTTCAAAACTGGTGCACTCAGAATTTAAAACTTCAAATATTCTGTGCAAATTACAAATACTTAAATACAAAATACATAGCCACGAGTTGTATTACACTCAAAATAAATCATAGAATTATCATTCTAAAAACAAAACAAACAAAAAAATAAATAAAGGCGTTCCAGATTTTTAAGAACTAACCTTTCTCCTAATAAACTTAAAACAACATTACACCTAATATTCCAAAGCGTCATTTATTTTCAAAATCCATAAAACATCAGCAAACTACAATAAGGATCAGATGGTTGCCACAATGAAGAACTAGGAAAGAAACAACTGAGGCTTTTTTCTAACAAAAGAAACACAAAATACTACAGCAAAAAATCATAAAAACAATAAAAAAGGCTTAAAGTATTTACACACATTTACAACATCGCCCTGTGCTTTAAGGATTGCGCGTCTGTGAGCATTTCCCAAGGCGAGGGAAAACTAATTCTAATAACCGTAATAAGCTGCAAATATATCGTAGTACTCTAACCTTAGGTTTAGAAGAAGTTTTTTGTACACGCGCCAAATCGTTCACTTTCTTGATCACGTGTAGGGCACTTCTCAGGATGTCTCTAGCTAGGGAACGCCTCGAGTAAACAGCCAGACTTGATCTCCTTTCTTGAAGTCCCTCTCCATTGACTTGGCATCATAGCTCCTCAAGACGCAAGAGAAACACGCCGACGTGAAAAATAAAACAGGCAAATCGACAACCTTGTATTCGGCGTAGATTTCTGTAAAATCCCAATCGATTTCGAAGGTAAAACGGGTCCCCCTTCATCAGGAGCAAAAAAATTCTGCAAAAGCGAGAAAACTAATGCCGATCATATTTATCACCCACTGGTCGCCTGTAGGATATAAATATGATCGACGTGCGCTTTCTCGCTTTTACAGAATTTTTTCTCCTGAAGGAGGACTCGTTTTGCCCTCAAAATCGATTGGGATGTTACAAAATCTACGCCAAATACAAGGTTGTCGATTTGCCTGTTTTATTATATCTTCTCTTTATCCTCGCGGTGGCTGTGTTAATCCTTTCCCTGGCGAATTGATGAATGTCTTTTAAACGTGCCTGCAGGTCTTCCAAGTACTGGTCAGGCCAAGAAGGCGTGTCTTGCGGTCGCCCTAAGAACAGGCCACACGGTAGAGGCAGATCAAATCCAAAACTCATTTGCGGGTGGTGAAAATGCTGTTTTCTTATGCACGGCACTCCTGTACGCTAGCAAGAATAATGCCAATTTTTGGTCCCAATCTTGCTTATTCTGGAATGTGAGAAATGGTCTAAGATTGTTCGATTGAATCTCTCCATTCCATTGACTGCGGATGTTGAGTGATTTGTGTCTTCTCGATTCCGAGAATTTTGCAAAGTCCTGTAAATGTGGAAGATATGAAATTTAAATATGGAAGATATGAAATTTGTTCATTGGTCAGAGTGAATAAGGAGAGGCATTCCAAATAGTCAAATCCAATTTTCCACTAGAACTTCTGAAACGGTTGAAGTTTCTTGATCAGGGATAGCATAAGCTTCAGAGCGTTTACTAAAGTAATCCCTGACAACTAGGATATACTTGTTACCCTTAATTGTATGATTAAGGGTCCTTGAATGGCCATAGCAATCCTCTGGAATGGTGCTCTCACACTGTAGCGCTGTAATTTTCCTGAGTGTACGTTCTTGCGAGTCTTTTCGAGTTTCATATGCATCACTTTTCTACATCTGCAATGAGCTATCATTTGAAACTCTTACCGTCATCAACTTCCTATCTGCGGTGGATAACTTCATATCACACAGGTGAAGGAATAACTCCATCTCATCACAGGAGAAGGAAATTCCACAAAGTTTAGTACCCTTTTTATCGTCGGTTTAAAGGATGCCATTTCTTGCCAGTTCGGTTTCTTGTTCCTTGTTTCCATTAATGACCTCAATTCAGGATCTTCCATTTGGGCCTTTCTCAGTTTTTTGTTGCTCCAGGGATTAATCTCTTTCTAGTGTTAATTTGTCTGACAACTAGAACTTCAAAGCCATTTTAATTGTGTTTTTATTTTATTTGGTTTTCAGATTCAAGAATGGAGATCTGTACAGTAGGTGGCTGTTCTAGTGTCGAGCTGTATCAGCTCGCAGAAGTCAGACTGGTTCGCTCCCGTGTTTACTATTATGCGGGAGAAAAACTGTTAATTTCTCTTTCTGTACATAGTCCTTGATTTCCGCCGTGAACAGATGATAATGGAAGAACTTAGTTCTTTCCCTGATGCTCTTTCGATACAGTTTTCTGCTTTGAACTCGAAGCGCGCGACACTGTTTTCGTAGATGTCCTTCTCTAAATCGTTTCCGACATTTTATTGTTCTTTTACCATTATTCTGTTTTGCATTGTGTCATGATGTGATGACCACGCATGCGCAATTTAGCCGAACGGCCTGCAACGCCTCTCCCTCACGTGACTCACTAGAGAAGAGGCTGTTAATCAAATTCACTAATAAATCAGTCACGTGGGTAGAGTCTTCCAATCGGAAGAAGAAATTGCTAACATTATGGCTGATGAGTTAGAAAAAGTTTTTAGAAAAAATGATATGGAAGGAAATGAACACGAAGATAATATCCAATTCTCTCTTAATAGTATCAAAAATCGAACTCATACGAATTCTATCAGAAGTACAAATAGTGGAGAAGTTAGAAAAATAATAAACAAACTCAAAGTCCGGAAAGATAAAGGCTTTGATATGATTAATAATGAAGCGCTCAAAGCCCTTCCAAGAAATTGCATAAATCAGATAACTAAAATTTATAATGCTTGTATTAAACTTTGCTATTTTCCGCAACAGTGGAAGCATTCAATAATAATTACATTACTCAAACCAGGGAAAAACCCAAAACTTGCTTCCA
Source organism: Stegodyphus mimosarum (assembly GCA_000611955.2). NCBI lineage: Eukaryota > Metazoa > Arthropoda > Arachnida > Araneae > Eresidae > Stegodyphus > Stegodyphus mimosarum. Next base: position 22,291 of record KK114223.1, on the reverse strand, counting down.
GCTATAGACCCATCAGCCTCTTGCCTGTAATGGGAAAAGTGTTTGAGAGAATTTTATCGGCAAGATTGACTGAACACCTAGAAAAATTCGACCTAATTGACAGCCTCCAATTTGGATTTCGAAAAGGGCATAGTACTACACACCAAATTTTAAACTTGGTTGAAAGCATTGCTCTGGCATTCACTAAAAAGAATGGGGTTGCTGCATGCTTCCTCGATTTTGAAAAAGCTTTTGATCGTGTGTGGCATGCAGGCCTCATTCATAAGCTATCAAATTTTCTGCTTCCAGACAGCTTCCTACTTCTCACCATCTCATATCTTAAACGACGCACCTTTCAAGTTCGCTGTGGCGATACTCTTTCAACTAAAAAAGTAATCTTCACCGGGGTCCCCCAAGGAAGTGTTTTAGGCCCAAAGTACTTCAATATATATATTAATGACCTACCACACCCTCTTAATGCGAAAGTACTTAAATATGCAGATGACACAGTCATACTTACTGAATCAAGGAACCCTCAAATAGCTCTAAATAATCTTCAACTTCATGTTAATGTCATTTCACACTGGTGTAAAATCTGGAAAATTAATTTAAACGCAAATAAATGCTGTGTAGTTCTATACAGAAGGTACAAAACAAGAATGCGGGTCAATACGGACATAAAAATAGAAAATATCATCATCCCTGTCGCAAATTCTTACAAATATCTTGGAGTCTATGTGGACAAAAACTTAAATTTCAAAGAGCATATAAATTACATTATAAATAAAGCAAATGCAGCATTCATGTCAATCTATGCCCTCATAGGGAAAAAACCAAAACTCAATATCAAAGTTAAAAAAATGCTATATATTTCTCTAATTCGACCAATATTACTCTACGCAGTGCCTGCATGGGCCGCAGCAAACAAAACAGAAAGACTCAAAATAGATGTACTGCAAAACATGATTCTGAGATCAATCGTGAACGCACCATAGTTCGTTCGAAACTCTCAAATTCTCTCAGACTTAGGAATTGAACCAATTCACAACCAGATTCTCATAACAGCTCATAACTTTTTCGAAGCAATAAAAAACACTCCATATGCTGCAATTAGGCAACTAACAGATTATGATCCCACTGTGGAATCGGTGGTCAAACGTCCACGATCGATTCACCTTAATGTATTATGGTGGTAAAAACTGTAAATAGTGTAAATATTTTTATTTTGCATATTCCTGACAAAGCTTATGGACTTTGATTATTTTACTATTATTTTACTTATTCAATGTTAACGAAAAATTGTTTCTTCGATCACGTGACCATCGATAACCAATAGGGTTACTTCATCTGAAAGATCTGCCAAAATCATTTAAATAAGTGTTTTCAGTGCTTATAATTGCAAGATAACTCTGAAATATGTATAACTTAGTATTCATAGTAGTTTATGTATAATTCGCAAAAATAAGATTATCTTCTTTCGACATGTTACCAGTGCTCGACCAATGGGATAACGACCTTGTTAAAGTTTGGGATTGGCTTTCCCAAGTCATGTGACTCTTTCAACGTAATCTCGGACTATGCTGTAACAGCTCACTCTGAGCTACGAACTCATGATTATGAACGATTTGATTTTGTATGTTAATTGCTAATTAAGTTCAAACGAACATCCTGCCTATTTTTGCTTAAATTTCTTTGCCTTAAAACTTCTGGTTTATGCCATGTCGGGAATAAAATTACCATAGTATGCCATGCATTAACAGAATGATTTCCTGCTTCCTGCAACTCTAAAGATTATTTCTTGAGTTCAAGTTCAAATGCCATTGATGTAACAATATAATTACAATATAATTACGATACAATATAATATTTAATATTGCTAATCTGATTATGCTTTTCCTTCTCGCCTCCGGGTGTTGATGCCAGAGGGCATCATTTCTTAATTACTACCGCTATTGGCCTATGGCAATCAGTTTGATTTACTAATCAAGACTCATAGAAGTCGATATTAGTCGTAGATTGAAGATCACAAGTAACGAAGTAATGAAAGTAACCCGCTATACGCCAGCGTAATAATGATAAACCCGGTTTCTATTTTTGTGGTAACTTCTTATTTTGTTTGTGTGTTAATAAAATATTCGTGCCGTTAAATGTCTGATATTAGGCGATGCCCATATTTAGTTTACGTTCCACGTTAAGCAAACATATATCCAGAACCCGCCCAAAAAGTACTATATGACATCTTGTATGTTCCCTAGCCATCGTTTTCAGCATTTTGTCATCCATAGTGCAGACACCTTTAATAAGGTCACACATAAGTGCGGGAGAAATCATTTGGAACTGTGTTTTGTACACGTTCCATGATGACTTCGTAATATCGCGGGAGCTGAATTGCAGGACGATAAGTGCGAGATAACTGGACTGTAATGTTATTCAAAGCAGGTTGAGCTGGTAAGTTCTTTACGGCTCTACATTCTTTGTTCTAGTCTTAGAATCTTCTTCTCTAGTCCTTTGTTCACTAAACACATTTGTCTTTGTAATTTATCTTCTACACCGGCTATTTTCGCGTTCATAGCACGCTCTGACGACTTTCCTTTCATCTGCGAGAATACTCTCCTTCATCTGAGCGGTATTTGTATCAGCTGAGTTCTTCGTTTCTGCAGCATTCGCTTTTATCAAGCCCTTAATTTTTGCTGCTTCCTTCCTCATTTCAGCGGCATTTCCATCGATAGAGTTCTTCATCTTTTCGGTAATCGCTTTCATCGATGTCTTCATCTCAGCGGAATTTGCAGCGATCATTTCCATTATGGTTTTCAGCTGTTCTTTCATCCTTGTGGTCAGCGGCATTTGAAGAAACCCGAAATTCGGACACCAGTTGTTGCGTGCAACGGGGCAGTTGATGTTTTTTGAATAATCAGATGAGCAAGAAGAAATGAACAATTTATTAGGAAAATAGGCATAATAAATAACACATAGAGCAATAATGGCCAGAAATAACTTAAGACGAACGTCGATATTAACAATTCTTCCTTAACATACGAAATAATCGTAAGGTTCCTCAGATCACTGAGGTAAATCCTAAATCGCAGTTCAGCTAACCGCTAAGTCTCCGACCCGATTCGCAGCTGAACTCCCCATCTTTCCTACCCGTATTTATGCTCTGCAGGAGAGACTGAGATCTTCTGAAAGAATCGGTCTTTGATACTTGGTCGGTATACTAGCGTGCAGCAGGTGATAGTTTTCCCTACCCTTGCCAGTTATTTACAGAGTCCCATTAGTAATTAATAATTTTAATTTGTAAGTAATTAAACTGAATTTGTTAATTGAAAGGCTAAACAAAAGTTTAAAACGAGAGACTTATTCCTGATTCCGTAAAAAGATCCGTACTTATGAAGGGGAATTGGAATTTTTCTATACAACCACCAACAGTTCGTGAAGATTGTGTTTGTCATTTTTCATCTCTGAACAAAATCGTAACTCCAAATTGTAATTTTCTATTCAATTTTATGAAATCCGAATTTAAATCTTAAAGAAGCTCAGAGATGTCAAATAATTCTCCGAAGCGCGGGTGTCAAAAATAAATATACTATTCGTACAGAAGAATACTTAAAAATATGTGAAAAAATATGTATGATAAAATGAAATATAAATCATGATGCAAGTGAAATGAAAGAAATAAACAAATAAAAGTCAAATGAACATGGAAATATTAACATAATGAATAGGTTAAAAGTGCACATTTTACCCTAATCAAAGGGGATTTCTAAATAGCGCTATCGTAGCAACTAGTTTTAGACTGAAAATGACCCCAGGAGGGCGTGCCATGAAGGGTAATGCAACCGGCCGCAGGATGGTATCAACAGATCGTTGAGCTGTTGAAGATGTACGGAGGATGACTAAAGATGACCTGCTGTCATAAGAAATAGCGCCTCACACCATCACACCAGGGGTTATAGCTGTATGCCTTTGCAAAACAAAAGCTTATTGGGACCTCTGACCCCGTCCTTTCCAGACACGAACACGTGGTCCTCTGCTTCAAGAGTGAAGCGGGATTCATCGCTGAACACTATACGATGCCAATCTGATGGCAGCCATGATGATTGGCTGCGACACCACTCCAGACGACTCCGCCGATGTTGTGGGGTCAAAGACAAACGTCTTAAAAGCTTCTGTAAGCGTAACCTCGCCTCAGACAATCGTCGTCAGATGGTGGATGGTACCACGGGAGGTATAGACGTGGCTGTAATGGGTTGAATAGTCGACAATGATACCGTTGGGGCGGTTCGGCCCTGGCGAACAGTCATCCTATCTTGCCTCGCATTTGTGCTCCTTGGCCTTCATTTCGTCGGCAATTTCCTTGTAGCAACCATTGCTACCAACATCTTTGCACCGCAGTATCTGTACGCTGCAGGTGGCGGCCTATTGCTCGGTATGATCACCCAGCTCCACGCAACCCTACAATGCGACCACGTTCGAAGTCATTTAGTTGTCTGTAAAGTCTTCGACAGCATCGTACTGGCATCTTTAGTTGCTTCTTTACGGAATTACTGTGGCAGCAACAAAAAAAAAAAAATATCCGCCTGTGTTACTGGTTTTATATTTTGTGAATTGTACACTAGAAATGCGCGCTATGATCGCAATACCTGTTCATTTGGAATGAAACTTTGATCATTTGCATGTTCGATCAAGATGTTTTTGCATACCAAATTTCGTAATGATCGCAAAAGTCCTTCTTTGTGCTTTTTTTTTTTTTGCAAAAGTGTGTATGTTGAGTTTTTATGTATTTTTCCTTCCGCAAAGTGATAACTGAATTAATTGAATGAGAAATATATCTCTAATGAAATTCGAGGAAATAAGTTTAAATGAAATGCAGGGGAAAATGCGTTTGAATATTCCGTACAAGGAAGCCATGTGGTGCACACATCAGATTTTTTTAAATGAGTGTTGATTGAGTATTATGTTTCCGATGATTTTCCTAGAGATACTGGATTTCCAGTTAATAAATTCAATTGTACAAAAATAAATTTTTTTTTGATCAAAGGGTGTAATTGTTTTGTAATTTAGTGATGTGAAGATCAAGATATTCTAGAGGATTTTAATTGGTTTTATTAATTTGTAAGCAAGAAGGATATATTTGGAACTTTTCTATGGCATCATAATTATTAAAAATAATTATATCGTCAATATACCTGTAGATGTTTGCAAAAAGTTTTAAACTAACATGGTTAAGGTGTAGTGATCAGCACTCTCCATGCGTAACCGAGAGGTCCGTGGTTCGATTCCTGGCGAAGGTGTTGCTCATTTTTTCATATCTCCTGCTTCCAAATAAATCCTAATGACTCTACAAGTGGCGCCCGAAGGAAAAAAGGTGGTTTATAATGATTCTCCACCACCGGGATTAGGCGACTGAGCCCCTACTCCCCTTTAAAAGGGAGGACTATATAAGGTATTTCTCCAGCCTCCTTCGTGGTTTAGTGGTCAGCACGCTCGACGCGTAACTGAGAGGTCCGTGGTTCGATTCCGGGCGAGGGCAGTGCTCATTTTTCAATTCTCCTGCTTCTAAATAACCTAATGACTCTACAAAGAGATTGTTGAAACAAATTCTTTAGTAAACAAATATAGGTCAGAAAGCTTTATCGAAAATTTTATATCCCCTTTATATATATTTATATCCCTAAAAAGAATGTCATTTATTTGTTTAAAAATGGTGTTATTAAATTTAACATGGTTATTAAACAATATGCATTTGAGGCAAATTTTGCACTTATCTATTCTAATTGTTGAAAGCATTTCTGAAAATAAATTTGTGAGTAGCTGTAGACTATTGTGTAAATTTTTTGTAAGGGTAGTGTAGTATATAAATTCTCAAAAACATAATTGTTAATTTCTTCAATAGTAGAAATAATTGTAAAATAATTATTAATGTTCCAACAAAAATTGTGTTCTTTTTTAGCAGATTTATAAATTAAGTCATTAACCTTTATAGTGCGAATAAGAAGTGAATGTTCTTTTTACAATTTTGAGTTCCATTGGCAATAAATATAAATTTGGGAAGAGCATAGAGGTTGGAAAATATGTTGTTTTCTTTAGGAATTGAAATTGTAAGTTTGCAGTGAAAACCTTTAAGTTTGTCTTATAATGGAAATTTATTTTTCAGTGGTTTTTTTGGTGAAGTAATGGGTTCATTGAGTTCTGCTCCCATTAGTTGGTTATATTTTTTTTCAGATAATACTGAAGTTATTATTTGCTTTATCTATTTTAGTGGTAGTAAATTTTTGTTTAAGAGTTTGGATTTTGTGCCCCATACTGTTTCTATTTAAATCACCTGAAAATTCCAACCCATTAATCTGTTGTTCGATTTTGTTAAAAACTTTTTCTTTCCATTCTAAGAATGTATTACGTGGTACATAAAATTTATAAGCTGTTTTAATAATAAATTCGTTTGAGGTTACTTTCAATATTATTAAGGCAGTTTTAAGTTTTTAATGTTGTAAACTGGTCTGAATTTAATTCCTAATTTAATCAGTTCTCTTAATTGTTGTTCTTGGTCAATGTCTGACATACGTGTAATGGTGTGCTTATGGTGTCGATTGAGAAACAGAAGATGCTATGGCATAATACAGTTACAATTTCCAGTAGAATCTATCCAATCCTATGCCCGCGGGCACCATGGCACCCGCCGCTCTTAGGCCATTGGTTGCCCACGTACTTTCCTAAGCTTGCCGCCCCCAAATAAAAAGAAGCTCAATAATTAATAAAATTTTTATTTCATACTCACTAAATACTTACATATGACAAACTGTGTAAAAAGTACTTACATATGAGAAGTACTTACAATGAATTTAATGAATTTAAAATATTAAGGCGTGACATCGCGAGAGCCCGGCCGCCCGCGTATTTTTAAGCACTGCATCCCCATTAGGAACAGCCCTGCGTGTGCCCGCCACTGTGCGATCACAATAAAAATGTTTTTGTTTCCAATAAAATTCTATGTGAAAGTTTTCTCATTTCTAATGAAATAAAAATTGCGCTCAACACGATATCAGCACAAAGCGAAATGCGACCGATGTCTTTTTTTATGTGCATATATTATTAGCTCGTACAACTATAAATTCACCTTTAAAAAATAAATGGTGCCTGCCGTCCAACAGATATTCTAAAATGCGCGGGAATATTGTGATTAACGCGTGTTTGAAACATTTCTACTTCCTTACCCCATAGAAAACCACAGTAATTACTCTGCTTCAAAAACCAAAGAACGACTGTGCGAAATATTACGACTACCTCCCATCAGCCTGCTCTTCGGATTAAGTAAAATTTATGAAAAAGTTATATATGCCAGGATACAGTGTTATTTCAACCATCTTCCGAACGAGCAGTTCGGATTCCGAAGGAATTTGTTTACTACAAAACGATTGCTGAGAATTGCGGTAACCGCAATTCATAATAACCAATGTGTCGCCCTCCTTCTTTTGGACGTATCCAAAGCCTTTGACCGAGTTTGGCACAATGGTCTAACCTTTAAATTAATTCAGCTAAATTTTGACTTTTCAACAGTGGAACTTATCTACCCATTCCTAAATCAAAACAGCTTCATCATAAAGCAAGGAAGTGAATACTCTGCCCTCTCGTCCAATCAGAACGGGCATTCCACAGGGCTCGATCCTTGGGCCAACCATGTACTTGTTTTACGTCCACAATTTTCCTAAGCCGGGAGCTGATTTAAATTCATTTCTCGCATGCTACACAGATAACACCGCATTAGGAATTAAATTTGAGAGCCCAAAACATGCCATCAATAAATTTCAAACTATAAGATTGTGGATATCGAATTAACGGAGGATTTGTATCAATAGTCAAATTTCTTCTAATACGGGGGCACAAGATCAAAAGACAGATGAACTGCAACATCAAGCTAGTTAATGAAAACGTGCCTAAAGTACGCGCAGTAAACTATCTCGACATCATGATTAATCAAAACCTCATCCGAGCTGACCTTATAAAGTTTATTCGCAGCAAGGGTGAATGCAGTCATTCATAGCCTCTAACCTCTGCTTGGAAAGCATTCAAACTTAAGCTTTAAGTAAAAAAGGCGTCTTAACATCTCTGTGGTAAAATTATCACATATGCATGCCCTGCTTGGGCCGCAATCACACTTGCAAATGTAAAGATCCTGCAAACCATACAGAAAAGAGCGCTGAGAATAATTACTAATGCCCATTATGTAGTGAGCACGGACATCCTTCATCGCGATCTTAAAATCCCGAGAATGCAAGTGACTCTTAGAATTCTCAACGACACGTTTTTGCGCAAAGCGGTTAACTGCCGTACTGGGAACTACTCTTGAGATTTTTCAGTATGAAATTTTAGAGCATGACAAACTTTTAAGACCCTTCGCAGCACCTTTGCTAGGAGATTAAACTTCCTGACCTAATTTTAAAAACCATATCACCCGAATGGACTGTAAGCGAACTATGCAGCTGTATATATTGCATATAATATTTTATTTTTTTTCCTTTACTGTATGTATTATACAATTTACTTTATTTCATTTTGTGTATTTCTGCATTTCCAATTATGTCCATTTCATGCGGCCTCCTGATATCAACTCTGAGGTGATAACATCACGCTTCATGCGTTGGATCAGCGATACTTCACTACTGGTACTAGTAAAAAAGAAAACCACGAACTGCGCGACTTTGCTTTCACTCTCCTTCCTTCCTAAGAACCTGAATTTCCAAGAAATTAGGTGCTACAAAAAGTCATTTGTCCTTATAAATGCGACATTTGATTGAGCCTCTCTTTGTCCTTTATCAGATATTATAAAAACTGTGCATGCAAAACAAATATAAAATTAAAATTTAGTATGCGCTAAGGTAAAAATAAATTTATTTTGCTGTCATGTTATAGTTTTATAATGCTTAAAAGAATAAGGAGCCATATGTTATTTATTCTTTACACGAATTCAAAAATTTCGAAGTTGTAGATTTTATCTATTGGTATATGCACTGATCATCAAACTTAAAGGATAATGACAGAAACAAAACGAAACTGATACTTAATGAAAAATTATTTATAGAAATGTGTACCAAAGCATTAGTTAATATAAATAAAATGTTTGACAGTAGATTATTCGCAAAATGTCGAAATTAAAACCAAATTTATGGAAATTGGAAAATGATGGAAAAAATGTCACCTCTTGTGGAACAAGGTTTTCTTTAATATGGTGTATGGTCAACAAGGACAATTATGCATACCTCACATCTTGATTTCATAGACTTTACCAAGGTGTTGAACAAGTCTTGTAGAACTGCTCGCTACTCTTCTAGAAGTGCTCTTTTCAGCTCCTGTAGAATCTGGGGACCAATTTGGCCCGATGAAATTCAGTGCCTGAAAGGGATTCTACACATGCTCATACCATTTGAAGTCGGGTAAGTAAGGTGGCCAATCCATTCGAGTGATATCTTCTGTTTGCAAGTATTCTGACACCATATATGCTTGATGAGGCCGAGCATTGTGATCCATTAGCAAAAACTCTGGGCCAATAGCACCCCTAAACAGTCTAACTTAGTGTTGCAATACCTAGTTGACATATCTCCGTTGCAGAACGTTCTTGAAAGAGCTTCTGTAACGGCCGTTTGTCATTCCTCCCAAAACTATTAAACCGCGTTTGCAGAAACAGAGTATTTCACGGACAAGGGAAAGCAAATTGCTTGTTTCTTCCTCTCTCATGTCTAGAATCACTGTTCAGACTATATCTGGACTCTGCCCCCAGGGGGGGCTAGACTCATGAGAATTCCTGGGAAGTACTGGCTAGAATCTGTACATTAGGCAGTCTCAACCACGGGAGTATAAAATGAGTCTGTATAGGACTAGAATCCCCGTTCATTCGGAGGTTGGTTCGAGCTTGCCAGGGTACTGTCGTGTCCACTCCTTCGGCCGTTGTGGAGCTAGATCGGAGATCACCGACCAAGTCCTCTGGAATTTGATCCCATTCAGTTCTCGTGCCGGGGACTGACAGAATAAACAGAGCACCAAGTCGAATTTATGTTTGCCGATGGAGTGGTGCTTGGAGGCAAAGGTATCCAGCGTATCTATTTTTGCATCGTTTTCTTGCTTTGCCCAATGCTTTGTATAAAGCCGGACGGGTACTGTGGGGGTTGCGCCTGCGTGGACGAGAGTTGCTGGACCTTAGATATCAGTACCCCGAGAGGCAGTTCAGTCTAGCGTTCTATAGCTGAACTGGTTAGGAAACAATACTCGGCCCAGTCGTCTTGGCTGCATTGAACATGACGACTGCACCAGTTTAAATGGGCTCCTCTAGAAGCTGGAGTGAGTGGGACACAGTCCATGGTTTTTCTCGCATACAGTCTAACCTCGTTAAACCATCGTACAGCAGTAGAACGGCTAATTTGAATTCCTATCGCAGCCTGAAGGTCTAAAGCCAAATTTCTTTTAATCGCTTCGCGGTTTCTTCGAGCCGATAACGACAAAAATGGTCTTCTGCTGCAGTTGTTGTTTTTGGTCGTCCTTGACATGGCTCTCTATCAAAAGATCCAGTGCTTAAAATAGGCTCCAAGCTCTTAATACGATACTTTGAGGGACATTAAAATCTTGGAGATCTCCATTTGTGTCTGACCTCCCTCGATTCTACCATTTCGCCACTTTAGTCCTTCACTTAAATGATGCCTTTGAGCCATAACTATAGTTATGTCAGTATACTGAATGTGTATCACTCTCAGAAACCACATTCAATTAAAGCAACACTAGAAACCGGAATTCCAACATGTGTTCATTGCATACGACATTGTGAATCACCAAATTTGCATATTTCCGGTTCTAACGCATGCGCGAAAGTGCAGTTTTGTATTTTCTTATAATTAATTAACATAAATAATTGCAACATTAACTTAGCGAGCGCATATTTTTCTCATTATCCTTTAATTTTGATGATCAGTGTATATACATAAACTTCAGTTTTTGACATACATAAAATTGATAGTTTAATGACATACATAAAACACATATATAATTAAATACACATACACACATATATATATATATATTTGTGTGTATGTGTGTGTCATATTTTCAGTAGATGAGCATTGGAAATGATGAAGCTTAGCAGTCAGGTCACATCAGAGTCCGGGTGTGGTCGTTGCAAAGTGGAAGGCAGTAGAATTGAAGACAGAGAAGAATTTCACTTTAAAACTCCATATCTTTATTCACTTAACGGCGAATCATTTTTCTTTTAGACGAAAAGCTCTAATTTACATAACCAATAATGAGTTGAATTAAATACTATTAAATTTAAGATTCGGAGTCATAACGTATGCAAAGAAAGGAAAGAAGAGCAGCTCAGGTTTTAATGGCAGCATTAGTGGGCAGCAGTCTGAGGAAAATTGGCGGTTACATAACATGCCAAAGTGCTCTCGAAAGTACTGGTCTAGGGGGAAAATCCTGAAATTGCGGTTCGCGCAGATTAGACGGTTAATTAGAGGTTGCCTATTTGAGTAGAGCAAAGCCATCGTATTTTTTATATTATATAAAGAAAAAAAGAAATTTACAACCAATTTTTCACAAACACCAAAAAATGAAATTCATATAAATAAATTTCAAAAAATCCAATAAATGCAGAATTAGAACCCTGTAAGTGTTAAAAGAAAAATTATAAACCTTCACAAGAGAAACCAAAAACGAATAAAGTAAAAAAGAACAAAGAATAATATGAAGAATCCAATCAACAACGTAATAATGTCGTCAGTAGGAGAATATATTGAAATTAATTACAATTCCTCTTCCATAAGAAAATCATCCCTCCTTCTCTGTATCCAGAATCAGCTGATAAACCATTCCAATATATTTTTTAATCTTAACAGTTCACCCGAAAATTCTGGTCCTCCACAAGCAAGAAAGATACCAAAAATACAAAGTACATTCACTAATCAAAATTTTCCCTCTGTAATCAATCTTTCGTAAAATTGAAAACTTACTCATAATACGTAGAAAAAAAAATCAAAACTTTCAGTGAATAAATTCTTTAAAATTGAGAATAATGAACAATCTAGCAAAAGTTTTTACACAAAACTTTGTGCGAACCTAATTTCAAACGCCAGTTTGAAGCAATGAAAATAACCTTTAGAATCTGAGACGCTTAGGGCTGCCAGTTTGGCTTTTTTGGCGAAACTAAAAGCCGTAATCGAGAAAGCCATCTCCTAAAAGCTGAATTTAATGCTACAAAGCAAGGAATTTTGAATTTCAAAGAAAAACGTTTAATTCAAAAAAATTACTGATAGTTTGAAATGTCAACTAAACAGAGGACAAAGAAATATTCCTAATTGTAAAAAATATCAAACGCTTCTTAATTAAAACCCATATATAAATTAAAAAAAATTGTAATTAAAAAGAAGGAATGGAATAAAGAAAAGCAAAAAAATCGAGAACATTATAATAAACAATATTCCAAATATTTAATATACTCTAAAAATTGTCAGAGACTCAAAATTTAGTCGGGTTTTTTGCATTTTAGAAACTGATGTAAAGCGTGTCTAGAAATTTTCAATGGTGAATTTAATGCTAGTTAGAAAAAAAATTAATGTAAAATTTATTTTAAAATATTTTAAATTACAAATTTAGTTTTAGAAAAAGTGCAAAGGAAAGTAAGAAAAGGAAGTAAAGGACAAATGTTAGAAAAGTAAACATCTTCACGTCATGGACTTATCGTGACGACCTGAAAATAGGAGGCCCCTTAATTGTAATTATTGTAATTCATTTGGATATATCTTCCTTTTGACGACGTTATGTTGGAGTTGATTGGATTCTTCTTTCATGCTCCTTTTTACTTTATTTGTTTATGGTTTTTCTTGTGATGCTTTATGTTAATTTTTCTTTTAATGTTTACAGAAATCTTATTCTATATTTATAGGATTTTTTGAAGTTTATTCATTTGAATTTCATTTTTTTGGTGTTTCTGAAAAATTGGTTATAAATTTCTTTGTTTATGTATTTACTAATCAATTTTCTGCGGCATAATGCGGGAAAATTCTTGGAATGATTATATATCTTTCTTTAGAAAAAATTCTTTTGTCTTTATATATATATAAAGAAATTTTGAACCGGTTTTTCACAAAGACCAAAAATTGAAATTCAAAAAAATAAATTTCAGAAAACCTATAAATGTAGAATTAGAATTAGAATCCTAAGTTAAACCAGTACAACAAAAAACAAAATAATAATAATGTCAGAAACAACATGAAAGAAGAAGAATCCAATCAACTCCGACATAACGTCTTCAGGACCTTAATTACGGCGTTAATACTTCAGGCGTTAATACGGCGAAATTAGTTGCAGTTCCTCTTCCATAAGAAAATCCTTGCTTTTCTATATCCAGAATTAGCTGATGAACCGTTCCAACATATTTTTTAATCTTAACAGTTCATTCGAAACTCTGGTGCTCCTTGAAGAAAGGAAAAATGGCAAAAATACGAAGTAAAACCATTAATGAAGGTTTGCCCTATTAAAAACGAACCATGTCCAAAACTGAAAACTTACTAAAATTAAAAACAAAATTACAATTAAAATTGATAAATAGAATTAAGAAAAGCAGAAAAAAAAACGAGAGTATTAAAATCAGTATACAAAATTCAAATATTTAATATACAGGGTGTTTATAATTAAAGTTTCACTTTGAAATGGTCATAAAAGGAAAACTACTGGACCAAATGTTATTAAACTTAGTAATCGTGTAAAGGAGGTCATGGGAATTTATTTTACGTGAAAAACAAAAGGTTAAAAACTCACCACCAGGGAGGAAATGGCGCTGATGCAGCATTGTTAAACGAAACAAGACATCGGTTTAAAATGTGTTAAATCGTTTCTGAAACATTGCAAAGCATGTTCAATGTGGCGTCCATCATTTTCCGAAAGCAAGTTAAATCGTATTGCTATATTCTCAACAGCAACAGACATGTTGGTGTATCGTATCTTTCAGCTCCGCCAAATTGTTTAGATTATCACCATAAACAGTGCTTCTGGTGACCGGTGTGACCAAGAAGTGGGGAGGTGTCGGCTTATAATCCGTTCATTTGTGAAATGTTGACTAAATAACTGAGTGACACATGTACTAATGCGCGATGGGGCCCCGTCCTGCATAAAAGCCGTGGTGTCTAAGATGCAACGTTGCTGCAGTTGAGGTATCACGAAACATCTTTACATTGACGCTAAGCGAGCTACAGTCACAGTGCATGTAACAGGTTCAGCTGCCGACTGCTCTTCAAAGGTAAATGGTTCAATTATGAAACTAGCTGTCTCATACCATGCCAAACGGTGACTTTAAGAGAATACAATGGAACTGGGTAGCTAACATGAGCGATTTGTAAGAAACAGATTTCCGGAATGCGCACACTTTTGCGATCTCACAGTCTCTTAATTTGTAGTTTTCGCGGATGGATTTCTCCGTTACGCGGATGACGCACTCTATTTTTATCGCGTTTAAATGGTAGTTTTGTTTAGGTCAATGTTTTTTAAGGGTATACAACATGTTAAGCCCGTCTAACAAAAGGTTAAGTTAGATTCCAACCCTTATTTCGTTTATCAATATTGCATATAGCGCAATTGCGCCCCCTGGTGGTGAGTTTTTGAACTTTTATTTTCGCGAAAAATAAATTCCCATGACCTCCTTTACACGATTACCAAGTTTAATAACATTTGGTCCAGTAGTTTTCCTTTTATGACCATTTCAAAGTGGAACTTTAATTATAACCACCCTGTACTTTAAAAATTGCTAGAGACTGAAATGGTAGTTAGTTTTTCATTTTAAAACTATTGTCAAAGGAGCCTAGAAATTTCTTTATAGCAAATTTAATTCTATTAAAAAATTTTGTATAAAATTTATTAAAATTTTTTTAAAGAAAATGACAAATTTAGTGTTAGTAAAATGCAAAGGGAAGTAGGAAGAGGAAGTAAAGGACAAATGTTGGAGAAGTCAAGTCTTTCACGTTATGTCTTATCATGACGACTTGGAAAATAGTAGGCGCCAAAAATTAATTACAGCAAAGGAAAGAAAGGAAGAGAAGTATAAATCAAAATAAAAGCCTCTATAACTTTCTGAAACATCCTTCTTTATTCTTTTCTATTGAAGCTTTCCGAAAAAATTCATACTTTTAAAACGTATTATAGGGTATAGACTTTTCCAGACTTTTTTTTAAAAGACTACTAATGAACTTAATGAAATTAAGTTTCTTTAAAATTTCTTTTAAAATTTTGATGAGAATTAAGATTTCTTTTTCTTGTTTTTCTGTTTCAGTACAAACTTTTTGAATTCTGCAAAATTTGGTTAATAATTGTATTTGCTATAACTGTTTCAGATGTGTTGGTGTTCCATTTTATAAGTTTAAAAGTATAAAAATTAAATTCTCTTCTTTTTATCAAAAAGCCTAATTTTTTTAAGATTTTGAATACTAAGATTCAGATAGTCTATTAGTGTTTGATTTTTATTGGTTTTATTAAGTTTTAGACAATCGGGTTAGATTTGCAATTCTCTATGAGATTATAATTGTTGAAAAGTAATAATGTCATCAATATATCTGAAAATGTGTTCAAATTTAGTGAAATCATTATCGGAAAGGCTTTTAAGAAACTTAAATTCTTTAAAAAACAAAAATAAGTTATAAAGACGAATTGAATAGGAAATTTCCATTGGAATACTATATGCTTGGAGGAAAAGAAATTTTGAATGCTTGATATAGTTATTCTAAAGCGAGAAATGTAGAAATTCCTTCCATTTTTGCAAATCAGAATAGCAAGTGTTTCAGGAAAAAATGTTAGCTCCGCAAGACGTAAATTTCTTTGAATGGTAGAGACGTGTAGAGATTTTCATTAGCAGTTTATGTTGTAAATTTTAAGATCTTTTAACTCTTTCTGTGATTTGCAAGTTGTCATAAATAATCCAGCAGTAGTTTTTATCAGCATTATCAAATACTATATTACAAATGGACTTAAGTAAATTGGTAAAAATAGTATTAAAATTCTTCTTGAAATTTCTAGTAATTAATTACACATGGATCGGACTAAAATCGGGATTCTGGCAATTACATAGGAATCGCACTAAAATGTCGCCAAATGGTTGCTAGTTTTGGCGACAAAAATTAGTCGCCAAAACTATGGCTATTTTCGAGATAGCCATTTAATGGACTTTATGGACTTATATTTGAAAATAAATGGACTTACTCTTGCAACCTTGCTTTTCCGGCAGTGCTTCGCATCCTAAGGTTCTTCATGTTACATTATACACAAGAGATACTACATGACGCAAAGTGTTCAACTGTCTTTAATGTGTTAACGATGTAAAACGAATAGAAATTGCATGGAACTGCTCAAAATGCACTGAAATCTGGACTACATTTAAGCCAACACTAAGGAATCGTGAGATTTGTGCTGCGAAAAATCAAGCAAAGCCCAAACATCAGTATTGTGAAACTCGAAGCAGATTTAGAAAACCAAATGAAAAATTAAATCCAAAAAACTTTTTAAGCATAATGTTTTAAATATGTTTCGCTACGTCTTGAATGGGAAATGTTTGCTTTTTTTTATAGGAAATGATGTAGATCAGTATAAATATATAAATATTCTTAATGAAAACCTGAAAGCATCTGCAAGAATATTTGGAATGCATAGTAATTCGAGTTCCATCAGAATAGCGATCCTAAATATACAGCCCTAAATGTTTGCTTGTGGGAATTATAGAATTGTCCTGCAATTGTCAAAACTCTTCCATACTCTCTGAACATTATATTCCGTATTAAATGTTATCGAACATACAGGTATGTGGAGTGAGTTGGAGAAAAAGATAAGTACGCGTGATATTTCTACGAAAGCTCTATTAATGGCAATTCTTACTCGAAAACATTAGTTAAATCCGTACAAAACGTACGGAAAATGTAATTTAGGTAAAGAATATGTAACTAAGTGTTTAGGTTAGGTAAAGGATATGTAACAAAGTGTTGGATGTCCTCTCATGTTCTTGTTTTTATTAAATATCAACTGCCTGTTTAAAGTGTGGGAATACTTATACGAGTTCATTTTCAGAACATTTTAAATAAATTATTTTTTTTGCCAAAACGTTTGAAATAATATTTTCGAAAATAAGTAAAAAGATGATGAATGGTATACGCGAAAGAAAACTAATTTTGTTAATATCTAGTTACTTATATTTGTTACTTATAGTTATTATATTTGAAAATAAAAGTGAATAACACAAATGTCTGAAAACAGATGTGAGCCATAATATGTCCTAAGATATTTCGTTGCATTAACTGCATAGTAAATTTCTTAAATTGTGGTTTGCATTGATGGGGCCGCTAATAACATCATCAAACACCCTACCATTTTCAAAACAAAATATATCCTGGTATGAATGTAGAATTTAAAATAAACTCATCTTTAAAAATCTAATTGTGATTTTTCAAGACCTTAATTCTAATCCTTAATAATACAATAAAGGACTATTATTGTTACATTTATTTACAAATTATTATTATTTCTACAAAGCTACCAAGATGAACCTTCAGTTACATATGCTGTTATTGTATTTTCTGTTACATTATAATTTATTAGAATTCTTCTTGTAAAATAATTTCAAAAGTTTAGAAGCTCTTTTTCGCTGTGGATATATTGCTAATTTTATATTATTCAGAATTTTAACACCTGCATTTTTATTCTTTCCCTCAACTTTACCCCAAAGTACTGTTGCGTTTTACGGGTTCGTGGATTTGAGAGTATCCGATGAAAACACGATACAGAACAATAAAAAGCACAATTTATTTACAAGAATCACTATTTACAGCACAGTTCCAAAATCACCTTTAAAAGCGTCGAAAATCTACAATAAATACGCTGAAACAATCAGCAACACAGCTTCAGGCTGTAACTGTAAACGTAGCTTCACGGCAACACTAAACTTATACCGTGGAACAATCACCAATACACTGTCAAGCTATACTGTAAAGGTAGCTTCACGGCAAAGCACTATCTCGATCGCTTTCCGTTCACACAACTCTCGCGTAGCTTAGCACTCACAGTAAGCAGCTATTCTCACAATTCTCACAACTAATCACACTCTTAATCACACTTCTTCACAATCTACTCGCCTGCTCTCAGAAACGCAAGGGTTTATATAGCTTTTCTTTAAGTTCCACACGTTTCGAGAAATATCTCGACAGGAAGTTATTCTAGAAGCTTCCCGATTGGACCATGGGATATCGCCAATTTGGTCGCCAAATGGGCGATAAAGTCGCCAATCTGGCAACCCTACCATACACTATTTTATGGCAACCCTAGTGCTATGCCGGAAAGCTTACATACAGGCGCAACCGCCGAATTTTTCGTAACAGTACAAATTAAGAGAGTTTAACTAAAGAATGACAATCTTAAGTTCAGCAAGAGAGAACTGGCACTGCAATCAGTAGTGCTGAATCTATCATATTCCTCCCTATTGGATAGCCGCACTGGTCTTTTTGTGAAGTTCCTGATTTTCTTAGTTTAGAAATCGCGTATAACTTAGATAAGTTGTTTAATTAAATATGCTAAAACACATAGAGGCTATCTGCGTAATTGCAGAAAGCCTTCATGGTCTAAGGAAAAGTGGCTGGTATTTACGTTCTAGAGTTGGGCAGAGTCACGAAAACCATGCTGCCAGTGTTGCGTTCGCCTGGATTCAACTCCGAGGCATACTCTCAGTATTTAGCAGTCGTCTGCTGATGGGACTGCTTAAATTACGAGCCAGGTTTTTAGATTCTAATTTGCTGCTTGATTTGTAAATATTTTTAACTGTTATCATATTCTCGGGCACAAACATCAGAATTTTGTTAACGCGTTAGTTTTTTAAACTACCAAGCCGTAGTGCAAATCAACGTACATTTACAACGTACAAGATACATTTGCTATTATTGTATTCACTTTGTGTTCTTGGATAATCTTGGAACGATTATCACCTTGCATTATTCAACCTGGGAAAATTAAACATGTATTTAGATTAAGTGATATTAGGTTTATCTTATAAGTTAAGGTGTCAAAACAGTGCTACAGTTTTAAATGTTTGGTTGAGTAGCTGACTTGAATAGTAGAGAATTTGTAATCTTACGCTCAGTCGGAAACTGTACTATTACACCATAATGCGTCTTCCCACTAGTCAATAACCACTTCGCAGAGCCGCTTTGTTTTGAAAAATAAGTATGTGTACTTAGTCATTTCGTATGTTGTGATGATGTTTCCGTATGTATGATGAATGTTGCGATTATTTCGCTTCCATGTCAGAAAAAACTTTCAAAAGAAATTTTTTTTCTAAGATGGAAGAGATAAAAGGAATGCGACATTCTGCTCTTAGAGCCATGACAAAAACAGACTTATTTGTATTAAGATAGGAAGTTGTATGAGTGCTCTGCAACATTTCTATTTTTTTAATACCGTCTGATTACTTAATTGCCATACTTTGAATATACACGCTGAGCTCAAAAGGTTAGCCATCACTGTCTTAAAGGAAAGGTTTCAAAAGTCTTCGGTATTTTCCAGCTCAAAGGGAGGTGGAAATGCATTCCTCTTTCTCATCTTTTTAAGTGAAACCATTTCATACTTCGCCTCCTTTTAAAGGCTAATAGCATTAGTTCATACTGCAGGTATCCCCTACCCTTGCAGTATATTTAGTGATAGAGGTGTGCTTGCACAATTTTAGACAAACAGTCGAAGTCTAGTTTTATTGAATTATCTGCAGTCGCTTTTCATATTCTGCTCTTTCTGTATTTTGTTTTTGTTGCCACATACATTGCCAAAGAATTTAGTTCATTCCGAATGACATTAAAATTGTTTATAGCTGTATGAGAAGCTATAAACATATTGCATACACATTGACTTGGACAATCTAATTTGCATACACATTGACTTGGACAATCGAAAAACCCGAATTACACTTGCACGTTCGTCACTGCTGACGTCGCGTTACGGACATCGGCAGCCCCACACGAAGCTTCTGATTAATTTTCAAAGGTAACTAAATGTATTTTAATATTTTATATCTAATAAACACAACTGAACTAGCATGCGTGCTTTATAAATTCCTCTTCGAATTATAATTTTGACTAGTGAAACCCCGGGGTTCCGCGGAATACAGTTTGAGGCCTCTGAAAAAAAAAAAAAAAAACCCACTAAGTGTGAACGTAACCTTAAAATTGGTTATTACACGACATGGAAGCCTTTAGAATGATTTAAATGTTAAGAATACTCAAACGTTCAGCAAGAGATAATTTTGCATTTTCTATTGTCAGAAGAAACTTATTTTTCACTGTAAAAAGAAAGGTGCATCGCCAAAGAGTGTAAGAAGAAAATTCTGTGTTTTCAAATGTGGGAAACCTGGGCACGTAAAACGTTTACCGTTTTTGTAAATCGTCGTCGACTGCTAAACAAGAAGAATCACAAGCTTCGCCATCGATTTCTTGTAGTGCTGGCGATTTAACGTTATAAAGCATTATTATTCACTCCGGTGCAACTTCTCACATATTAACTACTAAAGGAAAGAAAGGCGTAAAGAATATTAAAGAACGCGTAAAGAAGGATTTACGCCTTTTTCTTTGTATTAAAAGAAAGGCATAAAGAATGATTTACGCCTTTTTCTTTGTACACTCATATCCATAAATTAAGGATAATGCAAAAGCAGGCAAAGGAAGAGTTAGAAGCAAAATAAATTTGACTCATTTGTAAAGCTTATTTATTAAACAAAAGGTGAACAGCAAAAATAGATGCTATATGTTTGATATTATTAAAAAAAATAGCGATTTTTTCTCCCTGGCGCAAATTACAAAAAAATCCTATTTACAAAAAACCAATATTACGTGGTTGGTATGATTGTTAATACATTGTGTCTCCCAGACGATGCATACTGTCCGTACAACGCCTAGGCATGCTGAGTATCAAATAATCGATCTGATCTTGGGGGACACTCAAAAAGCAATGCTCTCCGAAGTTCCGGTCGACCTGTAGGAGGAGGTTGACGGGCTGCAACTCGTCGGCCAAGCATGTCCCACACGTGCTCTACTGGATTCAAGTCCGGTGAGATTGCTGGCCAGTCCATACGGCTGATATCCTCCGATTGAAGGCATTCGCTTACGATGCCTGAGGACGGGCGTTGTCATCCATAAACACAAATTGTGCGCCCATGGCGCCCTGAAACAAACGTACATGTTGTTCCAGAATGACGTTCCGATAGATTTGGCTTGTCATGGTTCCAAATTGAACATGCAGGTCAGTTCTGGAACCCAGAATAATTCCACCCCAAACGAGCACTCCTGCATCACCGTAACGGTGTCGTTCAATGATGTTTTCTTGGTGGTAACGGGTACCTGGAGCTCTCCATATGAAAGTCCGGCGAGAATCAGACTGCAAGCTAAACCTGGACTCGTCGGGAAACATCACACAAGCCCACTGTTGCGGTGTCCACAATGCATGCTCTCTACTCCAGGCTAACCGCAGGCGACAGTGAGTTGCAGTAAGTGGAACGCATCTGACAGGTCTACGAGCATATAGACCAATCTGCCCTAAGCGTGTGTACACTGTCTGCCTTGAAATTGTCGTACCAGTGGCTGAAGAGAGCTGACGAGACAGATCTGAGGCTGTGCTCCGCCTGTTTCTTTTGGCAGTAACTGCCAAATACCGGTCCTCATTCGGCGTTGTAACTCTGGGGCGACCTGTGCTGTAACATCTACTCACATTACCATCATCTTGGAATCGTTGCCAAAGCCTGGAGATGACACTCTGGGTAATTCCAAGTTCGTCTGATACTTCCAGTTGGATACGCCCACATTCCAGACGGCCGATAATTCTACCACGTAAAAAATCATCCAAATGCGTCCTTTGTGTCATAACTATTCGGTTATTGCACTGAAATGCTTATAAAGCGCCTGCGAACAATTTTACTTCTTTGCCTGTATTCCTTATGTATCACTCTCTTACACTCTCGTCATTGTGACGTACCATCGGTGTCATCTGGTTACTTCCTGAAATTTGCATATGATTCTTGAAGATGTGTGTAGTGATTTTACAGGTGATATATTTATTTTAGAGTTCGATTTCAGCGTGACTCTGAATTATCCTTAATTTATGGACATGAGTGTATTAAAAGAAAGGCGTAAAAAATGATTTTCTTCATTCACTTCCAAGTCAGAGAATGTGAAATGTGCTTCTAATTTATCTAGTTTAAATGTGAAAGGTGTATCAGGACTTAGCATTCTGTGTGTATTCTTTGAGAACATGGTAAATTCTGTAAAGGGGT
>KK114222.1:1123461-1150651 GCA_000611955.2 Stegodyphus mimosarum | reverse complement strand
ATATATATTCTGTTATATATATATATATATATATATATAACAGAAAACATAACATGTATATATATATTCGAATATTCCGGAATTAAATCGGGATGGCAGAGTGGTAAGACGAGAGGAAAGGGTTGATACCAAACTAAATTCAGCCAATTAAGATCTTTAGTTGGAAGATTTGAAAGCACACTAGAATAATTCCTTGTAGACAATTCTTTAATCATAGCAATTAAGGATAATATATATATATATATAAATGCATATATATACAACCGAAAACATAACATATATTTTCGAATATTCCGGAACAAAGTCGGGATGGCAGAGTGGTAAGACGAGAGGAAAGGGTTGGTATCAAACTAAATTCAGCTAATTAACATCTTTATTTGTAGATTTGCAAGCACACTAGAATAATTCCTTGTAGACAATTTTTTAAGCATAGCAATTACGATAATTTCTTATATGACCAGATAAAAAGATGCGACATCATTTAGACACGTAAGTATATTAATTTATTTTTTAAAATCTCCATACTTATATTTTTGGGAAGCATTTTAAAATATAAAAATGTTGTTTATATCATTCCTAAACACCAAAATTTTCAAACTTCTTATTATTAAGACATTTAAAATTTACTTATTCTTTACAACTCCCGAAGACCCCAGAACTTTCTCTAAATACTAACATATCCATCAGATTGGTTTATCAGTTGAGCAGACCGGTGTTTATTCTTCACCGGCGGCCAAAAGATTTGCCAAATTAGCAGTTACTGTAGAGAAGGCCTCCGTTCCTTGGATAGAGGCAACTGGTCTTTTTCGAACTGCTATATCACTCCATTAAAAAATTAAACACACACTCTATTTAACTAACACACTATTATTAGACACACAAGGTTGTTTCAGCGAATTTGACACACTCTATTTTATGAAAAAATAAAAATACTTATAAAAAATATGTATTTTTCCATAGGGTGAGAACCTTCAACGTTTATCTTAAAAACATAAAGAAATACCCACAATTTTAAAATTTTCAAATAATAATTTCATTCTTAAAATTAAAAAATTCAGAGGAATTTAAACAATAGTACAAAAGTATTACTCGTATTAGGAACCTTCCCTAAGTGAAATCCTCAAAATTCTTTATCTAATTTTTTTATCAAATTCAATAATCATTTTTTCAGATATACAAAACTACATTTTAAATAAATCATAACATTTCTAAACTTATTAACTTTCATCTTGAAATAATTTAAAATATTACCATCAATAAATCATAAAACTACACAATTACTTATAAATGCAAAGTTACTTATACTGCAAAGTTATTTTAAAACGTAATGTACTCAGTTTGGAACTTAATACCACTTCCATATCACATTTGATGATATTTTTGATAATATTCTATCCTTTGAACGAAAAGAGCACAAAATTTCTGAACAATTTGTCGAATAAAGCACAAGGAAAATAACCGGCGACCTCAAAATTAACACTCTAGATTTGGTACTCTCCCCCTAAATTCATCTTCTCCCAAATTCGAGATCTTTCTATGTTATATAAAGCTACTTGAAAAGGACAACTAAAACTAAAATTAACCAATCATAGCTTAGTAATACTTTGTACACCTATTTAGTATAAATACTAATTTGCGAGGCAATTACGTTACTTTTTCCATTCCTTTCCCTAGGTGTTGCTCTGTCAACCCCGCTTGTCTTCGCTTCGCAGATGCATACGTCTTATTTTATAAAATCAATGTACATAGGATTTATCGCATTGATATTATGACTGGATAAATATCTAGTAAGATGGTTTTATATACGTGAAATAAAGATTGGCAATTCATTTAATTCGTTTTGTGTTAGCATCATCTGTTCATCATTGCGACTATGCATTAAATCATTACACACACACATATATATACATAGTTGTTATCAATGTCTATTGATTCGTTAAAAACTTGATTCGATTGTGGTATATTGAACACTTTTCATATTTGATAAAAAAATTAATACAGATCCTTTAACTTGGTGCACAAAGCTTGCTTTGTTCATTAACAAATTTTACATTTCTAAGATGTTCTAGTAAGACAAGCAGCGACAGCAATTTAGATAGAAAGCGAAGCACAGAGCAAATGCGGCGTGCTCAAGATGAAAGCTTAGGGCAGAAGGATTTAGTTTTAATTCAGATTTATTCGCATTGCCTAATTTTAAGCTGGCTAAAGATCCCTCATTGGCTAACAATCAGAATTTCAATCAGTCTTTACCTCAACTTTTAAGGAATTTATTTTATAGTTGATTTCATTTTTCACCAAGAGACGGCCGCAGTAACTTAACTTCCTTAATATAATTGTTATCACCTGAGCACAGGCTTCTCTATCGTCATTTGCACTTCTGTAGTTGAAGAAGAAAGTTCCATATTTAAACCTTTGAAACTAATTCTTAAAATTTATTAATTTTACACTGATTCTTTTTGCCTTACCTCCAATAATTGTTATTCGGCGTTCTATTTAAACTCAGATTTAATTTGTTTTTCGAAGGGCCTGGTTACGATGAGTACAAAACGAATGAAAAGTGTTCGTGGACAAACTACTGGTAACTATCACAATGTTATTTATTAAAAGAAATTTATATTTTTATAAGGATACACAGTATCACTACTCTATCTAACAAGATATCTCCTTTTCTGTGCACCCGTATCTTGAATCTCGCCTGCTGTTGTTGCTTATTGCTATTCTCGAAACCTTAAATTATTTAATGCTACTGGAAGTAGACATAGACAGTTTTCTTGAAGCTCTTCATTATTATTTTAATAATCAGACCCCATGCACCCAAACTTCAAGGGCAAATCTGTTACTAAGATGAAAACAATCACTGCGTGAACGAATCCGTTTTAAAATTTAGTGGAGCTTTCTTACTGAACGTCTTGAGGAAGGGGAAAATTACGTGAATAATTTTTAAAAATTCTGACGCTTGTGCTAAAACGTTAGAGGAAAATACACGTGGAGGGGGAATACACGAGTAAGTATAGTATATCTGTTTATTTAACTGTAACGCACCAGGAAAAAAATCTCTTAACCACTGGAAACAGATACGGGCCCTTACAAGATTTTATCAAAACTCTACTGTATTTCGAAAGATATAGCATTTTAATTATAACTTTAGCCCCCTGATTTAACAGATTATTTGCAAATATCTAGAATATAAATATGTCAAGGAATTTATTCTTTTATTTAAAAGCAGATATAGAAGCACGCAAGGCATTTCCGAAGGCATCAAAATTCGGTTTCGATAAATAAAGCTATGCATCGGTCACTTTCAAATGCATTAAAAAAGTCCATTTATCATTCTGAGCTTTTTGGCAGATGCTTTTCCTTCAGCAGATCTTCAGAACAATACATTGTTTTACTCATTTTAATGCTTTGTGCAAATCTAATAAAGGAACTTTCCTCCACAACAATTGTTTTATCCGTTTGTAATGCTGTTCTTTTAGATCTCCCATTAAATGTGTAATCATTCACTTCCTGAAATAACGGCAACTACAGCAGTTTGCAGTTACATAGGTTAATGTCAAACAAACTTTCCGAAGCGTTATTATCATCTTCGTTTGCATTTTCATTATTTTTATTTGATAAAACTTTTAATAAATTAAGCAATAAATTTCACCCATTGCCAGATTTACAGCAGTAATATGAAAGAAGGCGGATGGATGCATGGAGAGTGTTAATACTTTCCATTTAAAATGATGTTACTGGTAAATAAGTAATGGGATTCAGCTGCGCACGCAGAGTACTGAGAAGACTGTAGCCGGCGAAGTCACTGGAAGAGGTGGATCCAGTGGAGTAGGTGATGTCCTTCTAAATGAGGAGTGGAATGGTTTTGGTGCTGCTGCTTCGGAATAAAATTTGTGTGAGTGGCAACACCAAAAGTTTATTTTGCTACACGTCAATGGCCATGTTCACTTCCGCACTTCTCATGTGCAGCTGAATTCCCATTATTGATTTATTGTTACATGTATAAAACATATTGCAAATGGCAGAGAATTTGTAATATATGGTAGATGCAAAACATTTTTCGAAATAATTAAACTATCTATCATTATGCTAACCACACCATCTAGAGGCTATATATATAATTTTTCAAGATTGATACTATTCACATTCCGAACGCACGTAGTGAGGTAGAGGGAAATTAATTACAACCACTTTTAACTTTATAGAATATAGATACATGAATTAAAACTGTCATAGAACACCGTAGAGAAATTCATTTTTCGACAAAATATATTGTTTTTTTAAACTGAAATACATGTTAATGAGGCATTAATGAAAAATTCTATGAGAAGTAAAAACATTTTCTGTTTCTACAACAATGTTGATAGCTTGAATAAATTTTTGAAGACGGTTTTTAATTACAGCGGAATCTTGAATCAGGAATACTCATGAACAAATCATCCAAACGAAAAATGTCTTAGATGACGAGCGAAGTCTCGAAATACGAACAAATAAATGATACTCCAAAATATAGTCAATGCAGAGAAAGAAATATCTTCAGAAGAAGAAGACGGGGGAAAGACATTCCTAGTTATTTTGATTTGTGGAATTTCTGAAAATGAGGTAAGGTGCAGAGGTTCATTGAACATTATCATTCTGATGGTAGTAGGAACGTTATCACTCTCATTAGACATTATCACTCTGAGCAGTAGTAGGCCGTAGCAATTAGCAAATATTTGCAAAGGCAATGCCAAATTTCGCAGATCACAGTAGATACATTTTTTAACGGGATAAAAGTACCTGATATTTTTACGGAATAGTATTTGTGTTTCAATAACATTTTGCACCTTTCGTTTCATCTCCCTTTTCTACTACTTACGCCATCAGCTTTCTTTCGTAGAGATACGGTAAAATTTAATTAAAGTTTTCTTATTTTTTTTATCTTTAGTATTGTATTAAATATTGTGTATATGTTACATTTAACGAAATCCAGTGGTTTTGCATTACAAAATTACGCACAAAGTACTATTTTTACTTCCTTGTACGAAAGGAGTAAAGGAAAGGAAGTATTGTAATCACGAAAAATTCCGGGTATCATATTTCAACGAAAATATTCGTTTTGACCGCTATCGAATGTAATTTAACTATGTTTTTGCGTGATATCTGTACGTAAGGACAGAACGAAGAACTTTTTTCTCCAAACGAATTATAAAACTGATTTAAAAAGGATTCAGAAGAGATTTTTTTCGTGACGTCTGTACGTACGTGTACAGTATGTGTGTATGTATCTTGCACAACTTTAAAACGAGTAGCCTCAGAATGTTGAAATTTTGCATATAGGACTGCTATAATACGTAGTTGTGCACCTCACTTTTTGGTTCCAATCGGCTGCACCAAAAGTATATAAATATATATATATATATATATATATATATATACCCACTCTGTTACTCGGCTCCTTGAGCTGTTTTTTTTAGTCTTACATGTTGGTAAATTGCACATTTTTTGCTTTAAAAATGTTGAATTATGTTATTCTTATCTTCCGGTAAGGAATAATACCTTTAGTTAATCTGCATGTAATAGTTGTAGAATTGTCAACAATTTAAAAGTTGTTTAACCGCGGATAAGCCTAATCTTTGTTACCACAGCAGCCATATTTGTTTGATTTGGAACAGTAGAATAGTGAAAGTCTTTCTGCGCCTTCAGTGTCTTTTTGCCGAGTGGAACCAAAAGGAAACTTTTAGATTTTTTCACCGAAAATCCGCCTTCTTGCCGGCTGGCCGAATTGCTTATTTTTACGCAGGAGCTCTAATTTTAATTATGAAAATGGATTTTTAAATTGTTTTAAGTGTATTTGGTGCTTTATGTTTTTCTATATCTTTCAATTTCAAATTTTGTGTTTTAAATTTTTATGACGAATAAAAGATTATGCTAAATATACAATTTAGCAGAATCTCTAGCTTTTAGAGCACTCGTATTTTAAGTTTTTATGTATCTTTACCTTGCTACGAAATGAGAACTGAATTAATTGAATGAGAATCATATCTGTAAGGAAATTCTAGGAAATAAGTGTTTCGTTATTAGCAGCAAATATCGTCGCCAGTCCGTTTCAAACAGAGGAAAATGTTTACGAGTAGCGCATGCGGATTAGGTAAGCGGCGCTTAATCGTCTGTGAATATAAGCGGCCCTTAATAATATAGGCGCGCTGTGATAAGCGGAGCTTAATCGTCTGTGTTTATTTTTTATTTGTTTCTTTTATACGTCGTTTTAGATTTATTATAGTATTTGAATAGAACGTGTAGCAGTGATTAGATAATTCTTCAGATGATATATTTTTCTGCATTCTGAGTTATAAAATGAATGAGATGTAATGGTGTTAAATGATTTCAGTGCCAGACTGTCGCTATGGTAAATAAATATTGTGAGTTTTAAAAAGTGCATTTATTCTATTCTGGTTTATATGCTATTGAAGAAGTAGATTTAATTCAATTCAAAAATGCAGAAAAAAATGTGTATAATTTAATATTCCGTACAAGGAAGTCATGTGGTGTACACAACAGATTTTTTTCCTAAGAAATCGTTTGGGATCTGGGATGGATTAATTCATTTTACATTACTTTGTATAGAAAAATTGTTTCCTTTACGAATTTTTAGGATGGCGAACTACCTTCAGGAATGAACTAAATTCGTGAGCTAGTTGGCTTCCTTGTGGCGACTTCGTAGTGGAAAATTTGTGTCCGTGCAAGTCTGTGTTTTGAAATATGGATGCAGTTCTCTGATTGAAACCACACAACAGGGATACATTTCTGGCAACGGTTTTTAAAATAGTAATATTTATCTCTGACTGAAATGGCCTCTTTTTCCAAGTTCTATAACTCAGCTGCATGGGATCTTATCCCTCTGAAATGTTGTATTTCATTGAATGAAAATAAATTAGGTTAGGTTAATTGATTAAGACTAAGCAACTCTAGGACTATCTGCTTATAGATAGGGATAATTTCGTGGAGAACTTTTTAATCATCTTACGTGGGCTATAGAGAATAGTTTTTTATGTATTCAAGTATTGTATTGTTGCATTATACGTGTTCGTGGATTTGAGAGTATCCGATGAAAACACGATGCAGAACAATAAAAAGCACAATTTATTTACAAGAATCACTATTTACAGCACAGTTCCAAAATTACCTTTAAAAGCGTCGAAAATCTACAATAAATACGCTGAAACAATCAGCAACACAGCTTCAGGCTGTAACTGTAAAGGTAGCTTCACGGCAACACTAAACTTATAATAAACACCGTGGAACAATCACCAATACACTGTCAAGCTATACTGTAAAGGTAGCTTCACGGCAAAGCACTATCTCGATCGCTTTCCGTTCACAAAACTCTCGCGTAGCTTAGCACTCACAGTAAGCAGCTATTCTCATACAATGCCGGCTCTCAGAAACGCAGGGGTTTATATAGCTTTTCCTTAGGTTCCACACGTTTCCAGAAATATCTCGACAGGAAGTTATTCTAGAAGTTTTCCGATTGGACCATGGGATATCGCCTATTTGGTCGCCAAATGGGCGATAAAGTCGCCAATCTGGCAACCCTCCCATACACTATTTTATGGCAACCCTAGTGCTATGCCGGAAAGCTTCCATACAGGCGCAACCGCCGAATTTTTCGCAACAGTATGTATTATGTAATTACTTAGTCATAATAATCAACAAGAAATGAAAAGCAAATCCACAGGGTCTGCCATTTCCTGCTCCGTATTAAGTAGCAAATTATAAATTAACTAAATTTCTTTGAGTCTTATTTAATGTAGGGAACACGTGGAACATATATGCCTCAGCCCTCAGGTGAAGTTTTTAAGGTAAATTGGCTTGTATCCAAGTTGCACATGGGGAATCCACGAAAACTCCCGTGTAGCCAACCCGTTCTCCACGATTCAAACTGGGTTGAAATGCCAGCGTTCAGAAATTTTACGTCTCGACCGTGAGTGGGTCTTGTATCGAATTAAAAAATGTACGGTAATAACATACATAACAGGAAGTTTGTGGGTAATAAATGCTAAATTTTATTAGCTTTGCCATAGCCTGCAGAAATGCCTTTCACATCGCTTGTGACTGGTTTAAAGTTCGAGTTGTTAATTTATATTTAAACAGATGAAGTCTGTGATGTCAAGGCAGTGTACGTCTATTTTAAAAGCTACAGAGAAACCGAAGTTTTGTATGTTACTTTATCCTCGCAAATGCTTCTTGGGAGATGATAATGTTATGTCTTAATAGCAACTCCTTGTAAGCCAAAAAAATGTCCAAAGTACCTAATCTGTTAGATATTGCGAAGCATCTTGTGTTGCTTCATATGTGTTCAAAAGATTTACATTAACCTGCTGTATGGAAAAATCGTGATGCATGTTCGAGTCACATTTTAATTTACCATCAAATTAGTCACGTATATATGTTAAAGAAAGGCTACTCAGGGATCTGCATTCAGGGTTCTATTCAAATTATTGATGGACGTATGATATCAGTTCGTTTAGATGCAATAATACTTCCCTGCTAATAACGCAATCTGATTATACGTAAAATGAAAATTTGATACTTCAATTAAAAAAAAGAGGGAAGGAGAAGAATCACGATTATTCATCGAGTAGAAACGCTAAGCACTGCTGACGCTAACTGCAACAACCTAATTCCCAACCAAGCTTCGATAGCTCACCCATTTCGATACTTTTTCTACGTGCCTCTTCGAAATGTCTTTCGAACACCGAAAGCCTGTTTGCTATCCCCCTTGAGGGAATTTCTGCGTTCTCTAATGAGGGGTTGAGAGTTGCAGTCCAACCGTGAGGGAAAGAACCGCGAGAAAATTAAAACTGACGCCCACAGTCGCCGGCATTCTGAAGCGTCAATCACAGCAAATCTCGAAGGAAATCGTGAAGTGTCGTGAGGACTTGCGATCGTTAATTGCACGCGACACATGCCCTTCAAAATGAGGGATTTGGGGAAAGATTTCGAAGTAATCCATGTATTCACCTTTTCCAACAACAGCAAGGGGAAAAAATGGCAAAACGAAAAGGGAAGTATGCGTGTTGCTAAGCGAGAAAGAAACAAAGGCATATAAGGTGTCCGAACAAAAACGCCAGATTTAATATGCCCCCCGCCTATTGCTTTATTTTTAGAAAATGGAGAATATGTTTACACACTTAAAGCAGGTAAATATTCCCATTTAAGAATGATTTGATTTCATAAATGTCAGTTTATTTCGCAACTTTGTCGGCATGGAGCATTACCTAAAGTAACAGCAAGTTACGATTGCGAAAAACTCATAACAAGAATGGAGAGTGTTAAGAATTTTCGTGCAATCTTTGCACGTGAAAATGCACCTAATGAAGCAACAGCTCGCAGACTGATAAAGAAATTTGAGAACAAGATTTGACAGCAGACATTAAATCACCACGCTCGTGATCCAGTAGGTTGGTTGGAAAGGGCGTTATTCTAAATGAAAAGGCTGCTGCAAATCCCAAAAAATCCAAACTTAAAATCCTAGAAAGACTACTAGCGAAAGAACTTATGCAAGGTATTCAGCGCGTCATTAACCAGTTCAGTAGACAGTTATGTGAAAAAGTAACTATGAATTTTATTGAAATAGTTCGGTGCTACAAAGCCGATGGTGGGTGGCATATGCTAGAAATTTACCTATTGTATCGTAAAAACATTTCCTATTTTCTAAAAGTATTGTATTTTATTTGGCATATTAAATGCCGCATATTTATTTAGACACCCTTTACGTTGGGCAAGATTGGCGAAGAGCTTTTTCAGAGCTCTTGAAATTTTCTGAGCTTTTGTAAGATTGTATTTCGAGTTCAACACATTACGGCACCAGCAGCACATTTTCAGAGTCGCCATTTTTACATGAAAATTTTTTATTGGGGTTAGTAATCAGAGATCAAGTTCTTCTAAATTTTAAAATTGGTTCGCCCGCCTCGTAGTGATTGTTTTCGTCTGACTATTAAGGACAACGCAGGTCGCAGACTACCGACGAAGGTCACGCCAAAGCTTTCCTTCTAATTGTTTAACTTGCTTTCCTAATATAAGAAACAAACATGAACTGAAATTTAGTCCACTTATTTATGCATGATTTGAGAGCTAGGGAGTAGCAATAATAAGAACTGGTGTGATTCAAGTTACAGGGAAGTAAAAAGGAAGATATTTTATTCAATATTGTAATATTAATATTACTATGCGTTCTTACTTAAATGTAGGTTTCTTTTAAAGAAATAATATTGTGACAGTTATCTGTAGTTTATCAACTGTAAGGTATTTCTCCCGCCTTCTTGGCATGCCTTCGGGGTGCAGTGGTCAGCACGCTTGGCGCGTATTCGAGAGGTCCATGGTTTGAGTCCCGGCGAGGGCACTTCTCATTTTTCACATCTCCTGCTTCCAAATTACCTAATGTCTCTATACAACAACTACTTTCCATTTTTTATATTCTTATTGAAACTGCGTCTTTCACAAATTAAATTATTCGCTAACTTTTCCCTCTCGATTTTCGGAAGATAAATTTAGTAAAAAAGGAGAAGCGGAAATACGTAAGAAAATACGGTACCATTCATGTTGAAAACTGAAATCAGTACTTGCTCACTAAATGTAATTTAGCAAAGATTTATTTTATAGCTTATTTCATTAGTTATCACTTATCTGGCTTATTTTATTTGAATTTATTTTATATTCTTGCACTTTATATATTACATTTATTTTACTTTCCTCCCTCCACACAGTTAGTCCTACTGATATGAAACATCCAGGAATCGATGCAGTGATGGGATTGAAAATTTTTTAAAACTGATTCGTTTCCAAAATGAAAGATAAAATCACCTACCAAGTAACTATAAAGTGCCTAAATAAATGTTACAATTCAGTTTTAACAACCAGTTAATCGAATTGAAAATATTTTTGATAACGGCTCTGCCGAATCGGAGAGAATTCTCTGAATCCGGCCATTAAATGAATGGCATCTTAAATTCAAAGAAATACATAGCTAAGCTCTGTTTCTACTAACAAACATTTTTACTAATCAACTAACTAAATCTACTTTTTTGAAGTGATTTTTAGTAAAACTTTTTTGCTTTTCATTATTATTATTGTTTCACCGATTTCTACAATTATCTCGTTTTCCGTAATCATAATTTTTAATTTCTTTAACTGAAATTCTTTATCCAATTTCATGAAGATCTTACTTTTAGAATATTGGTCACTCTTTTCAAAATATAGTGGTACCTCGGTATAGGTCATTAATCTGTTCCAGATCTTTGCACTTATGCCAAACTGGGCATATATCAAACGTAATTTTCCAGTAAGAAATGAAGGGAAAATAATTAATCTATTTTTATAAAAATATCCTAATGTTATTATTATAACACTATTTAATACTAAGATACAAATGCAATGAGTGAAACATGCACTGAACGTGAATGCAATACTGTACTTAAACGTTTTTCTGTATCCAGATCAAAAGCAATTTTTCATCATGCTGTAATGTCTCCAGTTTTCTCTGGTAATCGATTTCACAGTTTCTAACATTAGACTATTTAATAGAGTCTTCGTTTTTCACAGTCACATATGCTCTCGCTCTCGGTATACGGTATGCAATAGCCAAGTCCCGAATATCCATGCCATCTTCATATTTTTCAACAATCCTTTTTTCACCACCTTGGTGATGTGATCCTAACTATTTTTTGCGCTGCTTGACTATTCTCATCAACTTAATTAAAACTCACTGCAAACGTATTTACAGTAAAATTCTGCGAAAACGTACAAAATCATGTGAAAATTCAGATTCAGATTGCTTACTGAATAGTAGCAACGAAAGTACTTACTCTCATGGGTAGTCGTAGCATTGTTTCGAAAGAGGTAAATAAGCGCATTTGTCACTCATTGAACTCGAGTCGTATTCCAAACAAGTGTAGTATACCAAACAAAAGCATTTCGCACCCAAACAGGACTTATACCAAGTTGGACGTATTTCAAAACGAACGCATATCGAGGTACCTCTGTACTTTTCAAAAAAGGGTCTAATTTCTCTGTTATCAACGTCATTATATTGCCAAGGCACTTTAAATCGGTCCATTTAAAATCAGAAATAGCTCAGTAAGAGGCTGAGAGGTTAATGTTATTGAATACTGATAGTTGGACCCGAGTTCAAACCCAGCCAAAAGGCCGGCTGCATGGTTGCTTTCTGTAGTAGTTTCCAAACGTGAATACAAGCAGTTTACTTTAAGAAGTCCCTCATGAATACATCTATCTCTTCTTAGAGAATAGCCCAATCAATATTAGCTAAGATAACACGCCAAAGAACGAATGTTAAAGATTCTATCGCAACAAAAGGCAGCGTAGTTGCGTAAATTTACAATGTGAGATTCGAAGGTAAAATAGAACTTCTTCAGCTGTATCAGTGAAATCTGCATAACTGAAATTTTCGCGAATTTGTTGTGTACTGTTATCGCGTGAATGCATGGCTCCTGTTCATCGTTTTTATTCTTGCAGCTGAAGAAGAAGGTTCTATTTAACCTTCGAAACTGGTCCGCCAAATTTAGGCAACTTACGCTTATTCTTTATATTTGTACACTTTAACTAAGATTAGAACCGAGTAATACACTTTTTCCAAAGATCTGCATTACGTTCGGAATTATGTTCAAAATAGGAAACACTACAAAGAGGACTCATAGATATTAGCTGAACTCAAATAATTAGCTAATTAAGCTTAAAGCCGTACATTTTTACATAAAGTTTTAGAATCATGAGAAAAAAAATGATCTGGTTAAGAATAGGGATGCCTTCTCGAGGAACTTTTTAAGAGAAACTTGTTCGTTCGTACATTACAAATGGGAAAACCCACGAAAACGTCCACGTAGCCAGGCCGTTCACCTGGAATCAAACACAGATTGAACTTCCTCAGTTGAGTGACTTTATCGCTCAGCCATCGTTAGGCCAGGCTAGAAAATAGGCCAGGCTAAATTTTTTTTTTGTAAAGGCTCAACCAGTGGCCAAACCGGTTAAAGGCTGGCGATACTGGTATTTCGTCCCGGGTTCAAAGCCAGGAGAACGGGCTCTGTGCATGGTTGGGTTTTTTTTTCCCCCCCCCCCCCGTATTACATGGATAAAAGTTAGTTTCTCTCACGAAGTCCTCTCCGAAGGCATTCTTCCCATAAGGTATGTAGCCCTGGTGTGCTTTGAAATACTTTAAATAACCTGAATATTTCGTCTATAAAACACATCTTTTTTGATCGGTGGATCTAAATTATTTTATTCGATTAGAAAAATAATTTGAAATTATGCTGATAACAAAATTCAACGAAATTAATTGAAGGAAACTTTGCTGATAACAAAATTCAATGAAAATTCACTATGTGTGTTCTTTATTCGTGAAATGGCTTACAATATTACGATTTTTTTATTATTCTTTAATTTATTGTTTTTTTATTTTTTTCTAAAATATTTTACGTGCATCTGTATTTTACGAAGGTCAGATAACGAACAAAACTACCAAAACGAGAATCACGATAACACCTACATGATCTCCAAACGACATGTTTTCCCGGAAAAAACACAAAAACGCCTAATAGTCAAGACAATGAAAAACAGAAATTTATCATTTTGACACTAAAACAACTTAAGCCTCCACTCCTCTCTACTTCAAAAGAATAAACGTACCTTTATTATTTCTTTGGCACATAAAACCTCTAAAATTCCATCAAAGTGGGTGTAGCTGGCCAAAGAAGCTATTGCTTTCTTAACTGCAGTGTGATGACAATAAATGAAGTCGATGGGCAAATCCGTATCAAATTGGATAAAATGTAATATCCCGCCTGTCATAACGACTTCCTCTTACCTCTGGTATGATGTTAAATGTAAGAGATTGTAATTACGAAAGAAATTCGACTTTGACCTTCTAGAGGAACCTTTGAATTTTAAGTCTAAAAGATAAAAGAAAATCAAAAGTTACATTTCCGGCAGGATGTATTCATGCATGAACATCTTAGATATCAATTTATTTGGTGTATAAACCTAAACAAATCTCTCCGAACTTAAGGCCAGTTGATAAGGAATAAATTCATTTCACATAATAATGCGGTGATAAAATTTCAAGGTTAAATTTACTGAGCAAAGAAACTTGGTTGTGGAAAGTAGCTTATATATGCCAGACCTACTAAATAAGGAGAATGGATAAATGTGAAAACATTTTATGCATATTAAGTAGAGTATTTTATGTTTATTAACTCATTGTCTTATGATTTTAAACTATGCTGTCACTCCTACGTTTCGTTAGTTCAATACAGGATGTAAATGACATGCGTAGACATAACAACAGAGTTCTTGAAAGTTTAAACAGAGAGTTTTGGCAGCGATGCTGGCCATTCCTCATGGCAAGGAGCGCAAGATTACGCCTGTCGTTGGCAACAGCCTTGAGCACCTGACAGGTTACAGTGCGATTTGGCTCAGTTCCGTTCCTATTTTGATGGAGAGCACCCCGGGGGTCCCGAGTCCGAGGGTCTCCCTCCCCTCCCCTTCCACAAACCACGCGAGAGGACTTTCGGCTCGTCGCATATTTAGAGTGTCGCCATACCGCACCGACACTATACATTTGCAAACATCCATACCTTCTCTGGGATTCGTGCCCAGGTCCTTCGGCACAGCAGTTAGCGACGCTAACCACCATACCGGTTGGACAGCTTTCAATATACTAAAGCGCACGAAGGCTATCTGCCTAACGGAAGGAATGCCTTTATGGCGAACTTTCCAAGGAAAACCAATTATTAGTCTACTACAAACAGGGAGCCATATTTGACAGATCTTTTGTTAAAACCCTCATTGTTTTTAAAGCATGATAGAAGAATCTGTAACAAACAATTTTTTTTAAATATTAGTTTTAGTGTACCAATATGCGAGAGCATAAAACCACTTGAACGTATATAAATCGTCCTTGTTTCATTGCTTGACAATTGGGCTAGCTGCAAAAGATTTTCCCAGTTTTCATTATGTGTGACGTCAGTACGATAGAATTTCCATCAGAGTTTATGAATAAAATATAAGTGCATGATAAAATTAAAAACGAAAAGCGCATAAGAAAACTGGAAAGCTGAAAAAGGATGTTATGATTCGTGAAATGGAAATATTTTTCTACAAAGCCAAACAAAGGAAAAGAAATCCAAATAAAATATTAATTTTAAATTTATTCTGTTTAAGCAATTGTAAGGTTTATCCTAATTTTATAACAGTTATTTTATGTATCTGTCCTATCTAGCTTCAGTTTACAATTTCCTACCAGAATGCATTTTCAGAAACGCGGTTAATGCAAATGAGGAAGTGTAGTTTTCAAGTCGATGTTTCACTGACTTCGTTAGAGGGTCCGAGTTCCTGAGTTGGCTACGTCTCTCTCTAAGCTATTGCTACGCTCGGCCGTACTTTAGGCTGTTGATAACATCGCCGACTTAATTGAGATTTAAGAGCCAACTACTTAGAATCTTGATAGTTTCGGGTATATCTTTTAGTTAAGCATTAGTTAAGTTTAAATTCTTATTAATTTAAGTTCAAGCCCAAGTGGAAGCTTTGCAGTACGCTCCGACACAGGAGCTGACTGTGTTCATATTTATTTTGAGAAATAAATGGTAGTTAACCCTTCTTGAGTCTTACGTCTCTGTTCACACACTCAAGCGATTATTCGCTTATCAGTGTAAGGGGTTTCTCACATTGAAATGAGAAATAAAAGGGTGGAATCCCTCACAATAAAGAAATTATCTTATACTATAACAAAATTTGGATCATAAATTAAAATGAGAGGTAAGCTAAGTCCAATCAAAATAGCTCTTCTAATAGATCAAGTTAATTATCGATAAAACGTTTAATGTTACACAATATCAGCTAAATACACTAAAAAAAATCTAGCAGGTGTGTTGCTGTTTCTAATCTCCCTTACCTGACATAATCAACATGAAACCACGAATTTTATCTTTGCAAAGAGTACAAGACTGCATCTGAAGTTGGTATGAGTCTCGAAGGGACCGAGGGTCTCGAGCTCCTCTTCTCCTTATTATCAAGCTACTCGATAGCATTTTCGATTCGCCGTATATTTGTAGTGCCCCCATATCGCACAGATATTGTACATTTAGAAATATCCATGTCTTCTCGAGAATTTGGAGCCAAGCTGTTCGGTACGGCATCCAGCGTCACCAACAACTATCCCATTTGGGTGACTATAGCTAGTGCAATAGACTAAAAATAAAATCACAGGTTGTTAATAATGGCAGATTTTTAAAACAGAATTGTCAAGCGAGATTTAATTGAACTGCATGTAATCATTCTGATATACAGGGTGATTAAAAATATCTGGCAAAAATACAAAGGTGGATTGAGCGGACTAAAATGAACAGATTTTGTAATGGAATGTGTTTGCGGAAATGGCGCTTGAAGGTGGTGCAGGGCGCTATTGAACTAAAAAAGTTCTGTTGTCTTAAATCGTCATTCCATGCACAATTTCAGTCGGTATGTATCAGTACATGAATGCGAAGCTCAACCGATGTCCGTTTGATCTACGAGCAAGTGCTCGAAGGAGGTACTGGCGAATCGTTCTCTGTCTTCTTTCACTAGCTGCTCAGTTTTAAGGTTAACCCCATACATAGAATGTATGTGAAGTTAGCGCCGCTTTCGTGTACAGATACATA
Source organism: Stegodyphus mimosarum (assembly GCA_000611955.2). NCBI lineage: Eukaryota > Metazoa > Arthropoda > Arachnida > Araneae > Eresidae > Stegodyphus > Stegodyphus mimosarum. Next base: position 1,133,966 of record KK114222.1, on the reverse strand, counting down.
CCACTCTAAAGTCGCTCAGATAAATGATGATTTACGACAGGAGAATGCTTTTATCTACCGCTCAACAGCGTCCTGTACCATCTCGACGTTCAGTTTCTACACAGTGACTCCATTTACATAACTTGCTTATTTCGGTGCCCCCTACTTTCTCCAGACCTCTCTTTACTACCTTATATGTCATTTCTATGTTATCTATAGGTCCTTCAAATTATATTAAAAAAAGGTAATATTCATTAAGGGCCAAATTTAAAAAAATGCCTAATATTTTTAAAATTTATCTTTGATTTTTAATAGGGCTTAAAATTTATAGTTTGAGTAAATATTTCTGACATAACGTTGCAGTAAATTGCTCAATTTTTTATGCATAATTTTGATCTGATACGTTCTATGGTAAATTAGTTTTCTTCCTCTTTTCCTCGTTTACTTATATCATTAATCCTTATTTTAAATTTATGTCTTAATACAATTCATATATAGGCATCTCACCATTTTGTTTTTAGTCCTATATGATCAAGAATATTATGATAGCTAAAAATTATTACTTCTGTTCTTTATTTGAATAGGTAATAAAAGTTTATATATAACTTATTTTCTGTTTTTCAGGCTATAAAACTCGGATTAGTTATAAAGAAAGAAAATCGTCTTTAAATGTAAAGAAAATGTTCCTTTTAATGAGTCTAGCGAAAAAGTATTCCTGATGACGTCATTTTTTCGAAGTTTTTGATCTACCCGATGGCATAAATATCAATTTAAGTCATTTAAATTACTATATGATTCAGAAGTCCAGTCTCTTCAGCTCTTGAAGCTAAAGGACCTCTATCAATGATGGACTGACTTTTTCTGTTTAAAAATTCACCATTGTTAGTAACTACACAATATATATATATATACAAAAAAAAATCTTAAAATTTTCAGATTTTATATTGCGCCCAAAGGGCTTTTTTTAACGTTTTGTGAGTTACCTTTATTTATTAAATATCATGTTCTTCGCATTTAAACCACAAAATTCAATTCAACAGCAATATTACAAAATAATTTAAAAAGAGCATATCTTTAGAATTTCCGATATACAGTCTGGCGCGCTGGAGATAAAAATGTTTTTTTTCGTACAATATTGCCATTGCTCGCTTTGAAATCGTTTTATGAGTTTCTTAATCAAAAACTCATAAATGCTTTACAAAATATGAAATAGATAATAAAACAAATTTCAAATACCAAATTTGGGCTACCAGATGCCCATACCTCTCTAAAACGCACGTTTTTCATAATAATTCGACGTACGCTATTCAAAATTTGATGGTTCTAGATACCCTTGTTTTCACAATGCGAGAAACATATATACATTTATGTAGATTCTTCATTATTTAATTTCTTTAAATATAACACAGAGCTCTAATATTTGGTGGCAACAATTTAAAAAGTGATTGGCATTTTATAGTGAATCAGCGCAAAATACCAATATGAAATTTATAGCCCTCCTGGGCTAACGTCCTTTGGCTTAAAAAAAGATTTTTAACAAAATTTGATAAATTTTAAATTGTATTATAAAATCTGAAAAAAATTATTGAAAAAATTACTTCTTTTGTCTCTATTCGATGGTATAAATATGTAAATCCTTAAATCAATAAGTAAGGAATTATATCTTACATATACTTTATTCTAATCAGTTGGAAAGTGTAGTGTTTAAGTCCTGTGGAAAACGTCACTTTTTTTTAATTATTTATTCATTTTCCTGCTCGGAAAAAAACCTAATGACTTTACAGTTATTTCTGTAATAAAGGAATAGAAAATTCAACACTAAATAAAAAAATATATAATAACCTCGGAAAAAAATTCTCTGGAATATTCGTTTGCCATTGCAACTACATATATCTGAAAAATGTTTCAGATGTTCAGGTTGGTAAATAGAGGCAAACATTAATTTTAAGATTTAACCTAAGCCAACCAACAAATAAATAGAGAAAAAAAGTTAAATAAAACCGTTTAGAAACATCTATTTAATTACGGAAAGCATGGCAGGGGTTATCGACCTAAGGAAGGATTGTCTTCACGGAGGGCTTAGAAAAACTGACTCGTATCCGCGTTAGACATGAGGTAAATCAGGAAGCATGCGGTTAGCCTGGAATCGAAAAAAACCCAGGTCAAACTACCAGGTCAACTATTACTTAGCAGCTTTACCGCTTAGCAGCTGGTAGGTTATATTATTCCGAATACTTGCTTTTGCATAACTTCAGTAATAAATTTAGATATGACTTTTTAAAATTTCTGTATAATTTACAATTATCGCCTTATAATCCAAAATTAAAGGCTCTGGCAATGATTCTTTTTTTTTTCTTTTGGCAATAAAATTGCCTTAACACATATATGAAATACATTCTTGATAAATCCATTTAAATTGCATTGAAAGCTTACCGTTTAATAATTAAAACATACTGAGAAAAATCATGGCTAATTTTAAATTTAAATAAACGAATTGCGTTAATTAGTAATAAAAAGACAATATCTGTCATGTAGGACTACAAAACTACTTTACCATTTACAATAATTCAGTCTAGTTATGCTCATAATATTTTACTTTTACATCACCTTAATCTAGTGGTACTCAATTCTTGCCATTAATATATGGTGCACGATAATGAATTCTAATGCCGATGGAGCACGTCATAAAGAAGGAACTCCCATCTCCTGAAATGGAGTATTATATTCTGAAGTCGTGCATCAAAATGATTCACTTGCCATGTTGTTTATGGCACTCACTATCTCTAAGACACAGTCGTAAATAAATTTAGGATCTTAATAAAGACATTCATTTAGGCGTCAAGGGTCTGATGTACGAGGCACGTCTAAATTCATGAAGGTGCGTTTATCGTTAAAGGTTGGGTTAATGATAGGGGAGGGGCTGAGGCTATTGGGGCGTCTTTTTTAATGACTCTTCCAATTAAGGTTGTTGAAATAAGACCCACCTCTCAATCAAGAAAACAGTGATTTTCTGCAGCCGTTGAGAAGCGGATGCTGTAAATTTGTCATTGTAAGGAGATAAATTGAGCTGTGATGATTGCGTATAAGCATCTCATTTTGTTTGCAGAGAATATCTCGCCGGCTTGAAAGTCAAAGACCATTTGAATTCGTAAGCGCCTTACCGGGAATTAAAAGAATTGACTGAACTTCATGAATGCATTCGAGAACTTTTCACGATTTTGGTGTAATACAACTAAATGAAAATCTTTTGGGGTTTATTTATATCGACTCATTTGAACTTAGTATTGTTTAAACGATGCCTTTTTAAAAATTTTCTTTTTAATTTATTTATGGATAAAAGAAAAGAGTATTCCTATTAGAATCTACACATTTTAAAATTTACTTTTATGATTAATGCTATTTAGCATCCATTTCCGCCCACCCCTGTTTGGATGTAATTTTGACCTTTCATTTTTCTCACTATATCCTAAAATAAAAAGTACTCTAGAATAAGTGCCGGACAATCTGATTAATTTCATAAAGTTAAAATTCGTTGTTTTGAGTATCCAATTTTTTTTCCTGAAAACTGGAATTAGTATGAGAATTTAGTTTCAGAAAAAATATAAAAAGCTTATTTCATTTGGGATGAAATTGCAGAAAGTGGTAAGAAGGTAACTTACGAATAAAATCTATTTTTGAAGTATGTATATAAAGCAGGGTTTCTCAAATTATGGTACATGTGCCACTAATGGTGCTTTCCATTATTTTGGGGGTACACGTTTTATACAAAAGGATTAAATAAATGTTAAAATAAATGAAAAATGCCCCCCTTTTGCTACATATATCGGTACGTGATGGTATATATATATTTATTTTCATTTATTTGATACAAACTTATAAGGTATTTCTCCCGCCTTCTTCGCATGCCTTCGTGGTGTAGTGGTCTGCATGCTCGACGCGTAACCGAGAGGTCCATGGTTCGATTCCCAGCGAAGGCGTTGCTCATTTTTCATGTCTCCTGCCCCGAAATAACCTAATGTCTCTACACTGGCGCCCGAACTAAAAAGGTGGTGGATGATGATTCTCCGCCACCGCGATTTGGCGACTGGGTCCCCAAAACCCCAGTCGCCCTTTAAAAGGGGGAGTATATAAGGTATTTCTTCCGCCTTCTTCGCATGCCTTCGTGGTGTAGTGGTCTGCATGCTCGACGCGTAACCGAGAGGTCCGTGGTTCGATTCCCGGCGAAGGCGATGCTCAATTTTCATGTCTCCTGCTTCGTAATAACCTAATGTCTCTACAAACTTAAAAAAAAATTGAGGATCTTTGATATAAAGTATATATTTTGCATAATTTTATTCTTGAATTAGTGGCATAACAGTAGTACTCCTGTATCGCCGGCTAATACATCCAAGATTTGCCGCAGATAATAACAAATCATGTTTCTAATAGGATATTTGTACAACAAACACAATTACGTTTAATTGACTATGTAAGTAAGACACTAGCAACCTGAAATAAAGTTTGTGTACGCTAAGATACATTACGCAGGGTGATTAAAAATATCTTTTGAAAAATATGGTAGGCATAATTATGGTATAAAAACAGGTAGAGTCAGCCGAGATAAGTAGATTTTATAATAGAATGTATGTGCGGAAAGGGCGAGTTGACCTGGTACAGGGTACTCCTGAGCGGAAGGTAAAAGTATCTGTTGGCGTAAAATATCATTCCATGTGCTAATTTCAAGTGGCATGTAGATCTATACGAACATAGAATTCGCCGACTTACGTTTTATCTGTGGGGTTGCGACTAAAATGTAGCAGCTACTCGAAGAAGGTATAGAAAATAGAGATGACCAAAACTTTTATTCAATCGGACCAGAATCGCTTGCTCACTGAAATTAATTTGTTCGTTTTTATGAATCAACGCTCACTAACAATAACCTTGACGAAAAAGATACTTAGCGAAGATGGAGAGAAGAGAGAAAAGAATAGAACGAGGAGTGGGATTGGAAGAATCAATTCAATCAAACGATACTTCCTGAACTGATTTCTTTCAATTGCATTTTTAGAGTCTCTAAAACCACCTTTCTACACAGAATTAACAACAAAATTCTAGAATAAAAATTGTTCAAAAAGTTGGAAAATTATAAAAGTTAAATTCACTTTTAACATGGGAAGATAAACACTCTTTTCTCACCTAAAATAGGAATCGAATTTTCTTGGCGCGCTTCCAACAACAGCTCTGCTTTTTTCTCACGAATTAGGCGTTCGCTCTCTGTGTAAAGTGAATCACTTTGTGAATGAATAGCAAATTCTCTTCGTGGTGCGCTTCCAACAAGAGCTCTCCGAACTATAATACATGTGCAGTTCCATTTTATAGAATTGGAGTGAATTCTTTCAGTAAAATGAATTCGTTCTTTGAACCAGTTCTGGAACGGATCATCCAGTTGTAATAGAAAACGATTTCCCTTAAGCATATGCTCTCGCAACCCCATGTATAAAATGCATGTCGGTAAACTTTGTGTTCATGTTTCGATGCATATTGCTCGAAATTTGCAAGGGCAATGAGAACGTACGCCAGCAGAACGACACATCAACAGCGTCTTGTTCCTCAAAGTGCCATTTATGCACATACGTTCCGTTACCATACTTATTTCCCCCTTTATCCGCCTATATATTTTTATCAAATATTTTAAAATCATCTTCTGTACTGTATTATTAGATAAAGAATGCACAATACATTGCATACTAGATTATGCTCCGTCTGGAAGTAAGAGATTCTGGAATTTAAATTTAATCATTAAAAGAAGAGGGAGAAAATGAAGAAAAGTAGTTTTTGTAATCATAGTTCCAGAGAATGGTAGAGATGACAATCGTTCATTTTACTAACCTTTCTATCAGATCAGAAGTTTCAAAACCCTTGCAGCATGACTTGTCGTATGTTTTAAATCTCTGCAGGTATCTTATAACAACTTTATAAACAAAAGAGTTACTATAACAAACTGCTAATGAGAATAGTGTGAAGGTTAAAAGTAACAGTGGAAAAACGTTCGGAAAGAAGAAGTGTGATACGTAGGTGCTGATTAAACCACATAAGGTCCGCCAGTGGTAACATTTTTGGGAACCTTAAGAAATATTTGGTTGTGCTTGATATTTGGTTGTGCTTGATTCGTACTGAACTGTAATAAATAATTAAATTCCCATAATCACTTAATATTATTCATATTTTAACAAAATTATGATTTTATACTTTTATTTCTAAATATTCGTATACTATTTCCTCTGCATTTCAAGACTACAGTACATAAAAATTAAAATTATATTAAGAAATTAAATATTCCGTAGGAAAAAAAATTAAATGTCAATCTGTTAAGACATTTTATGGAAAATTTTAAAAGACATTTATTTTTATATTTGATGACTATCAAGGACTTCAAATTGATTCAAATTACTTAAAAAAAATACTTCAAATACTTCAAATTGAACTTCAAACATTCAATTTGATGACTGTCAAGAACTTCATCTTCTTCTTTCTATCAAATCCATGTATTAATTTCGAAGTATAGTTGTTTAACTCTTAAGTTGTAAGTGTCTTATTTTAAACTAACCAGTCATTATGATTTGGATCTACACTTTCCACAGTTAGTATGCATCCTATTTAATCTGAGGCGTGGGGATTTTAAAAGAGAGTGTTTGTCGCGTAGAGTGCTTAGATTTCTGCCAGTTCTGGCTAGTAGTAACTATCTCTGCTTTGCGTGCTCTAGCAACCGATGATTTAAATTTATCCACCGTTAGAGTATTTGAGTCAGTTTATAGACGAGTATTTAATTGTATAGTCTTAAACTACTGATCAATGTTTTAAAATTTATTTGACCGCTCTAATTTAATTTGCATCACCAAAAGGAGCGGTTACTTTTATCATGAACCATGCCTTGTTTTATTAAAAGTTCAGTGTAAACCTTAGTCAATCTTTGTCATACTGTCTCATAACGTTAACTCGCAACATATCTAATAGGGATGTAGGATTGAACTTTAGTCCTACGTCCCTATTAGACAAATTTCTCCAGATGCGTGAGAAACTGGAATAGTCAGAAAAGTTATTTTAATTATTTTCTGTATTAGAAACCATTGATGACATTTCTTTTGGAGCATGACATACTTATGTGTTAGAAATAAATTTTCTTTTAAAAAACCATAAAAAAATCTTCTACTTCGTATTCAAAATGCTTTCATACAATTGTAATAGATGAGAATTTCAACTTTAAATATCAGTTTTTTAATGACTCAAATGTATTATCATCACATAATTTACGAAAACTAAATATTGCTTTCCTCTTTGCGCATAATATTTGTTTTCTTTCATGAACAAACACGTTTGCTACCTTCGTATACAGTTAGGTGTTAATCAAAGATTTATTTTTTCATTTTTGTTGATTTTATCATCGCATGCGATAGGAAGCCAGTCCAACTTTTGGAAGCCAGTGCAATACCTGAATAAGTCTTTCCCGTTTAGAAGGTGTTTAGCTACAAGTGAAAATGTCTGAAAACCATGTTTTTAGATTTAAAACCAATGTCGATGTCACTATAGGAAATCTCCTCCATTTAAGTTTCACTTTAAGCATATTACTTAGAGTTTGACGTTAAGTATGTTAAGTACTACCATATTAGAAGGTATTGCTAAAAAAATTACCTGACACAATTTCTACACTGCTTAATTTGAATGAAAATCCCAATTTACCGAGTAATACAGTGAAACTGCCTACGCTTAACCACGGTTAGTCGGATAATATTTAAAAAAATCACAGGAAAGATGAATAACCCATATTAAAATTAAAAGAAAAATACCCTTCAAAACACAACGTTTTTGTTTATATTACTCTTGTATTTTGATAGGAATAAGAAAGAGAAGAGTTAATGACTACGCATTTAATTTATTATTATGAATTGGTAATATATTTTTAACGGATGATTTAAAGATATTTGTATATTTCAGCTAATGCACAATTAAATTATATATAATAACAGTTTCTAAATATTTGACATCATCTGGTCCAATGTATTTTGTACTCTTTTTTGTATTTCCCGTAGAAATTTTGCTTTATTCTTATGGTTAGAGATAATAATTTCCCATCCTTCTATGAATACAATAAACAAACTTAAATAATTTTAGAGAAGGTTGTATTAATCAGCTATCTTGTTAATTCATTCTCGTTAATCTGTCCTCGGTTAATCCGCCCTCAGTTAATCGGGAGTTGGGTGGAATTGAAAATCGCATGTTTATAGGCCATTACATTTTAGTTTTCTTCTTTTCTACATCTTATAACTTCAGCATTCTAAATAAAACCGAAAGAATTACCTAAAAAAATATAAACCTGAAGGCAATTACAAATTAGCTTAAAAGACATATTTAAACCCTAAAATGGAATCTGGCTTCGCGCCAAATTTAGCTTGAAAGAAGATGGCAAAAGAACGTTGATATTTCTTTGGGTCCCATCAAGCTTTCGAGGCCCAAAAAAGGGACGTTAATTATACCTTAGACTGAGCCTGGTAACCTATGCCACATGAAATGGGTTTGTCTGAGTTTTTTATAGAGGCATAACTTTCCGTCGATAACAATAGAAAGTTGGTTTTCTACCGTTTTCTTTGCTAAATATAAATTCCAACAATTGCAGGAATTTCATTAGACCTGAAAATCCATTTGGGGAGCAATTTAGCTTTATTAAACTTTTATTTTGAGTTATGTAATTTCAGTATTATGCTGCATATTGAAGTACAATTGCTAATATTATAAAAAGAACTGGGGTGGAGGAAAATAATTGCTTTTCTGAATTATGTCATGAAATGGATTTTTTTTCTCAGCTTTGTCTAAAAATATATATATCGATACATTATGCTTAAAAAGTGAGGTCGTAATAAAGAACATCAGGCGTATACCGTGTTTTGTTGAATTTCGCAGATATATTGCGCTTTATCACACAGAGTGTGGCAAACCTGCGATGAACTAGTTCGGTGTTATTTTGCTCGTTTTGTGTCTCTCTGTCGAATTCTAATTAATGCTTAAAATTTTTCTGACAATTTTCGATATCATTGCACTGAAATGGGTGAAATAATTTTGAATTGTGGATAACATTAAGACAGCTCTTAATTTCTAAAGTTAAAAATACCAGTGCCCTATGGAAGGCAAATGAACAAAATAAAGGAATATAAACACATTAAATAAACAATAAATAATAAATTAAATGAGATATAAAATGACAGAAATTCTTAATAAATTACGTTAAATTACGTTACGATAAGTAAATAAATAATAAATAAAACTATTATTTGAATTAAAAGAAATGATAAAGCAAAGAAAATATGAGAAAATTAATGACAATAAATAAATAAATAAATAATGATAATAAATAACTTTGAAATTCTAACCCTAACATGTGCTTAGATTACATTTACATATTTACACTTTTGTTCTTGATTTTCGAATGCTGTTATGGAACTTGCAATTCAAAGTTTTCTTGATTTACTTAATTTATGTTAGTATTTGAGCATGTTTGAACTGGATTTACTTTTATAATATTTATTTATTGATTTATTTATAGTTCTCAATGCGAGATATTGGCTTCTTGCTCTACTCTATTATCCAGAATTACTTGCATTTTTTCAAATTATAGTTTTTGTTTGCATGAACATTTTAAAACTATTTATAAAAAAAAAATCTGAAAGCTTTCAGATTTTATATTGCGCCCACAGGGGCGTTTTTTAATGCTTTGTGTGTTACGTTTATTTATTAAATATTATGTTCTTCGTAATTAAATCGTAAATTTCAATTCAACAGCAATATCACAAAATATTTAAAAGAGCGTATCTTTAGAATTTCCGATACACAGTCTCGCGCGCTGGAAATAAAAATGTTTTTTTTTTTTCGTACAGAGTTTCCATTGCTCGCTTTGAAATCGTTGAGTTTGTTAATCAAAAGTTCATTAAAGTTCTACAAAATATTAAATAGATAATAGAAAAAATCCCAAATTTTAAATTTGAACTTCCAGACGTCCATATTCGGGTGGAGGATTACATTATTCAAAATTGGATGGCTCTAGGTACCGTTCTTTTATCACAGTGAGAGAAGCATACATATATTTATGCAAATTCTTCATTATTTAATTTCTTTCAGTATAATACAGGGCTCTAACATTTGGTAGCAATACTTTAAAAAGTGATTCGGCGTTTATAGTGAATCAACGCAAAATGCCAAAACGAAATTAATACCCTTCTGGGCTAACGTCCTTTGGGTTAGTAAAAAATCAACGCAAAATGCTAAAACGAAATTAATAGCCTCCTGGGCTAACGCCCTTTGGGTTAGTAAAAAATAAATAAAATATTGTAAAATTTAAATGAAATGTTAAATGAAAAGAAGACGGAATAAATTAATATTGATAAGTCAAGTACCGAGAATAAAAAAGGTCAAGTATTTTGAATGTTCTTATAGGAATCAGATAAAATTACATTTTTATTTTGGCTTGAAATCCATTTAGTGCCTTCTTCAAGTAAGTA
>KK114222.1:989118-1122272 GCA_000611955.2 Stegodyphus mimosarum | reverse complement strand
GCAATCTTAGTAAGAAAATTGAACATTGACATGACGAACTGAGAAAGGACTGGGAGGGAAAGAAAAGAAAGAAAGGGGAAAAAAAGAAAAAGAAAAAAATATATATATACGGCTCTCTATCATTTAGCATCTATCCAGAAATTTAAAAATATAATGCTCTTAAAAATTCTGTGACTTTTCTGTTAAATTTTACGTGGCGTAAGTACGAAGAAAGCGATGTTTAATAATAAAAATAAAAAGACAAAAAGAAAGAGCTGTTAGCAGGAGCTATTTCGAGAGAAGAGTGGTAGCAGTGAGTTCAGCGAGAGCATAAAAAAAACTTAACAAAGTCTCGCGTATGATGTTAAAATCTGAATCCTTTGAGAATTATTGCTATCAGTAGTATTCTTTGTTGGAATATCATACCTTTTTCACAAATTCCATTCTCTTCTTTTGCACATAGTTGTAGTATTTTTGCCGTATTCTTTCAAACAAGCGGATATAATTATGTTCATATATAGGCAATAAAGTGCTTGAAATTTTCAAACTTTTCATTAATATTAAGTTTAGATCTCACAGTTGCCTCTAAATATTTATGTGAAAGCAAGAAATGAATAGCTTTAAGTTTTATCAAAAGCTGGAAATGATTATATACAGGGAAAAGCATATCGAATACAGAAGAAACAACTTTCTTGCTTTAAGTAGTTGATGAAGTCATGCATACATTTTTTTGGTAGCAAATTAAAATTTCTGTTTCAGAGAACACGAACTGAAAGTGGCGCTTATTGCTTTATTGCCTAAATAAAGTATGTGAAATATAAATGCAACTTTCAAATGCATTGGGAAAACAGAAATTTACGTGATAAATTTTTTTTGCGTTACTTATTTATTTGATTACAGCAAAATGCTGTATTACATTATCTGCCTAAACGAATAGGTGCTTTCGTGGAGGTTCATTTAAGGGAAATTGGTTAGCCTTTGATGTCTGGAAGCTTAAAACAGACAAATCGTATTCGACGTAGATTTTGTAAAGTTCCAATCGATTTCGGGGGCAAAACGAGTCCTCCTTCATTGGGACTGTACAAAATCTACGCCGAATACAAGGCTGTCGATTTGTCTGTTTTATTTTTTATGTTGGCGTGTTTCTCTTGCGTCTTGTGGAAGCTTGTTTAAAGAAGATGGTTTCACGTTACTCATCGGAGGGGGGGTCACCAAAACACCAAGGTCAACAGTACTTTTGTCAGAATTCAAATACGTTAAACTAACAGTGGTCAGCGAGTGGTTTAATCCACTCGGGGATTAGTAAGCCCATTTTTTTTAATAACGGTATGCTTTCCATTGACATGATTGTTTGGCTACTTGCTTAATTGGCCCACAAGTACTACCTAGCTGAAGTAATAAATGATTTTATAAAAGAAATCAGCTCGTATTTTCGTTACACATAGAAAACCCCGAAAAATTCCATACACCGAACCCGTTCGAGGGGATTAAGCTCGAGTCGAACTACCAGCGTTTACCGGTCATGTGCATTAAGCCGCTAGAGATCTTATTGAAGTGGGATGGAACAGAAATCTGTCAGTGTCTTAAAACATATACCTGTGTTTAGATAGCAACATGGTTACGTGACTAATACAAAGTTTGGTAAATAATTATTTTAATAAAATCACTTCTTTCTGACTATATTGTAAATAGGAATAAGAGAAAATCTTTAGATTTTTGAATAATAGTAGAGGAAAAAAATTACCAATTTCAAAGAATAAAATTTATTTGTGTATGATCATTATACTTTTTTTGAAGAAAATTTCAGACTTTGCTGTCTTAATAGTTTTTACTCAGTTTAATTTTAAGTATGAAGAACACTCCAAAGTTTAAAAGTACATGCAAAGTAAAATTTGCAAAACTTAGTTTAGTTCCCTTGCCTTGAAATCTAAAATTTTAGCTTAAACATTCACATAAATATGCTAAAGGCAGGGAAAAGATACGTCGGAAAGTGCAAGAAATATAGCGGAAATAGTAATTAAATGGTGATTAAATTAATAATTTTTAGAAAGAAAAATAAGCAGATTATTGATGTTCTTGACGATTTACTATAATCACTTTTTTTTGGCTGAAATAACAGATATCTTCACAAGAAGTAAAATTGTTGAAAATATGTTAATTTCTTGATAATCTTTTAAACAAAATTACTTAGATTAATATATATGTAGTATGAAGCCTTCTCTAAGAAGACCACCAATGGTTTCAATTCATTTTGGTCTTCTGTGAAAATAACGTCTTTAAAGAGGTGATGTTTAACAATGTTTATTTATGATCAGAGAATACCGTTCACTTTCAGTGGTGGTTGTTTAAGGGAGGTGAGCACCATGGAAGTTCATGTATGTATATATACAGAGAGAGAGAAATTTAGGACTGCACGATACTGATTGATTTCCAATTAATAAAATTCCGACTTAACCAATACGAACATGTCAGCATGTTCTTGTGGAACATGTTATCTCTTTCATAAAGCAGTTATCTGGATTCCAGCTACCCAGAGATCCACAGCATTGTTTGTTCTTCAAATAAAGTTAGACAAATAAAGTTAGAACCACAAAATTTAATTACTTAAAATACGTAAAATTAAAAACTGAAAAACAAAATACTGCAAATAGTTACGTTTTGCTATCTTTAATCATTCTGCTTTTAACTTTCGTGTAAAACAACCAATTCATGACAAAATACAACTTCAGCACTTTAAATGACTTTTTAGATAAACATTTTCTCTTAAAATTATTGCACACTGCTAGCAATCCAAAATACAATACCATGAAAAGCAAGAAATCTCAAAGCCCTGTTTATTGAACAAATAATATAAAGACCAAGGGCGAACTGATTAAAACTACAGCTCCGCTCGCTTTGTGGAACACAAAATCGATATTTTATGTAGAAGCCATGGTTGACAATAACTGCTGAGACACTTCTTGGACACCAAAAGAACACGTTTTGGATGCTTGCTTGTGATATGTTAATCTAGTGTAACAGAGGAAGCGTATACAGAGACACTCGTTTGTCAGTCTCGACCGATAGGCGACATTGCATAAGTCTTACTTGTTTTATCATTATGGGAGAGCGGATAGGTTTGCAGCGTGACCTGGTAGGTAATGGAGAATTGTTGAATGTTGCATTCGAGCTTGCGACTACATTTTCTACTTATTGTACTTTTTACTTGTCCACAGCCAAGGACAACACTCTCCGAAACTTGAGAGATGTAGAAATAATTGTAGAGCGTGATGGCAATGCATATTAGACAGATGTGGAAGCAAAGTCTAAAGGTATATCAAGCAATAACTCCAGGTAAATAAGTGGTATGGATATGCATTATGTAAGGGTCATGATATTTATCACTGACGTTTCGCCAGACTGGTATAAAACCATTGTTGCATTCTAAGCACATTCGAGATTCGTCTGAAAAGACAATGTCATGCTAACTTGTTCCGGCCTTCAAAGTACCATTGCAGCCACAAATGCCTGTTGTATCGTGTCAAACGTAATCACGCTAATGGATGCTTTGGTAAGATCTCCCACCTCTTCAGACAACTTTGAATGGTACATGTTGACACAGGCTGTACTGAAACAGTCTTTAATTCTTCTGCGAACAGTTCTTGATATTGGTGAGCTACCTATCATTGCAATGTACACAACATACCTGCCCTTTCGTCCAGTGGCGAGACGAGGTTGATGCAGTCTTTCTCAAAAGTAGGGCTTTCCTTCATGTGCCTAGCGATTTCGTATTTGCATCATTGTGGTTTGACATGCACCGATTTCGCGGAAGGATAATCTGCCATCTCTATAAGCCATAATTCATTCTCTATCGAATAAAAAACTTGCTTGAATGACTACCACTTTTTTTGGGCGAGATAAAACTAAAGCTTCCCACGTAAAGGAACAACGGGCAAAATTTCAGTACTTAAAAAGGTTACTGGTTATCCTTGCTTTGTAGTCCTTCTAGGTGAAGTTACTGCCACGAATGATTTGTATTTTCAATGCAAGAATAATCACTTTCATATCCTGTAGAGATGCAGTTTTCAAATACTGCATATATAGTGTGTCTGATGCAGTATCTGATGTTATACTGCATCCGATGCAGTACAGGATACTTCCTTCATGGAGCTGCATTTTGGATGGCTAATAGTGTTAGCTAAAGCACTCTTTCAATGCAAATAAGAGCTATAATTTTTTTTCATTTATTCATCATTTGTTTTAAATTCACTAAAATAAAAATATAGTCCAAAGTCGAATCTTGTAAAATAAGGAACAAAATTTGAAATAAAAACAATTTTACTGATAAAAAGTTTTTCTTTGTGATAAATGTTTATAGTAAAAATGCGTTTAAAGCTAAGCATAGAAAAAACTATAAAAATACTATTTTTTAATATTTAAGTTCAAGATTTTAAACTAAAAACACAGGCTTTATTAAGGTTTTAAGTAAAATATTTAATCAAATGTGTACCAGAAACCTAAGGAACTGTACGATAACTTGCAAAAATTATCTTTTAATGAAGGTTGGCATTTGTTTAAGACTTTTTGATGCTGGATGAGATTTTACGAAGTAGTAATAATTTAGATTATAATTTTCAGAGTTGAAGAATTACCATCGCGGTTTTATTACCTTCCTGCAATTATGTTTCTTCCTCATTGTCTGATAAGATTTTATGTAATTCCGGCTTCTAACCAAGTTCCGTATGTTACAAATAATGTGTCTATGTCTAGGACATAAACTTTGAAATTTTAAAATGCATTTATTTCCACGAGAAAATGGATATGAAAATTCTCGATTGGTTGTAGTTGTTTTGAAAGGTAAATGTCACAGGACAGAAAGAATTACGAGGACCATTAGAATTTCATCATTAGTTGTACAGGTGTAGTCCCAACACACTAACTGTACAGTTCCGTCCCAATTTTGATGGAAATCATTCCAAGGCACGAATCCGAGAATCCTCCCCTACCTCTACTCCTACCACTCACTAGCATTTTAAGTATCTCCATGTCGCACAGATACTATATACTTATAATCATCTGTGCTATTTCTGGGATTCGAACCTAGGCTTATTCTCCATACAGAAAATTATTACAGACTTAAGATGTCTTGCCTCTTAAAACGCATAGAAAGGAATAAAAATTGCTCCCAACGGCATAAAATCTTGGGCTACCGATGGACTATTCAGTGATTTCTTTAGATAAAGCGAGGAATTCAAATGTTTTATTAATTTCTCTTACACGGAAATCCGAAATTCGCGATAACAAGGGTTTCAAAGAAAATACTCGTACTTCGAAATAGTTGTGAGATTTATTGCTACTAAAGCGATTCCTTGTGTATACATTCCTGTAGATTCGAGATAAAGTATCGAAGTTAGGTATACCAAATAATTTAGTAAAATTCTGAGAATATTATCTGTACAATAGCTAAAAAATTACTAAATTTCTTTAGACTCATTAATACTGTTACAAATGTTTACATAGCTAGATGATTTTAATACAATTATATGTGAAACTGTTGTATTTTTTTGTGTAATGTAACATGAAAAATCTAAAGCGAAAAGCTAAGCCAGAAAATTAAGAATACAGGGCCAAGTCCATTTATCTTTGAATAAATGAATTATCTTGGTAATTTGGCGTTTAATCGTCAAGCTGGCAACGGTTTGGGCAACTAATTTTTGTCACCCATTTTGGCGCGAATTCGCCAACAGTCACTAAACTTGGCGACCATTTGGTGACATTTTGGTCCGGTTTCTGTATCACCATAAGAGTTACTGTACCTCAATAAATGTAATTGATCTCTATATTAGCTGTAACCGTAATTCAACTCTCATATTGCCTTCCAGTAATTTAGAGAAACAGAAAGTACTAGAAATATCTCTGCAACTGAATGAAAACTATATAAGGCCGGAGATAGCATCTGCCCTCAGTTGCTGTTGTTCTTAGCTGTTAGCTCAGCTTGAGTTCGGAATACTGAGTTTTCTCCTCGCAGATTTCTCTTTAGCTGCACTTTGCATTGCTCTATGTTTAACGTTCATAGTGGTTTGAAATGTAACTACTGATTGTATTCTGTGACGTTGTGAAGAGTTGTACGACTATTTTTGTGGCAAGTTCCAGACCTCTGATGTGTTTCTTTCGATAAAAATAAATTTTATCAACCTATCATCGGAGCTGTGTGCATTTAATCTATTACGAACCCGTACGCACGCAACAATATATTATAAATCACCATATAAACTACAGACTATATCTATCTGTACATGGAAACTTACTAAGTTCATTTCCCATAATAAGATTAAAAATTATATAATTTATTGAACAAAAGGGGAAATTAATGAAATATTAATCGTGTAATTTTCTGAGGAAGTCATACAGTCGTAAAACGGAAGAAAAATGAATTAAATATGTATACTTTTCTAAAGAAAACGTAACTCTTGTAAAACCATGAACATCATTTTAAAGCACTTTTGAATAAATTGTCGCAAAATCTTCAAACGAGCTTCCATTTTCTCCTTTTATGAGGAGCCTTAATTAAATTAATTAAGGTTACTTATGAGGAAGCATTAATTAGGCTGTCACTTATTTATATTCATAGGGAACACAAATTGCTGCACTTTTCAAAAATGCTACTAATTCACTTGCGTAACAGGAAAGAACAAGAATATTAGAACACTTTTAAAAAGATCCCATTGTATCCATGTTCTAACAGTTTTTGAATAAAATGTTATTTAATGAATAAAATAGAATTTTCAGATTTAAGATTTTTTCTTGGATGTGCATCTTATTAACGCATTAGTAAAACTTTTCTTAGCATTTTGGAAGAAAAAATCTTTTGATTTACTGAACAGTTTCCGAGGAAGAGAAGTTAATTATCACCGGAAGTCCATTTAAATCGAATGTGATTTAAAAAATTATATATATTATGTATTTTAAGTAAAATTACTTAGTTATAATGCGGCTGAACTACTCATTTATAACACTGTTCAGTATTACCTTGCTAATAATGCGGCTGGGTATATTTTCTCATATTACGGTAGTGTTTCTAAAGTAACCTATAAGTTACCTGCCAAGCAAAAAAACAACTGAAAGTATTATTAAAACTTTTTACAGTTTACGGCAGTGTTTAGTAAATGTTTAACCTCTCCACCTTTTTACATATAGTCGCCCTGAAAAACAGGGATAAAGTGAGTATTTCTTGAAGAAAATAATGAGACAATGGAGGAAAAATAAATAAGCATCTGTAATTACAATAGAGCATATATTAACCGGGTCTCTATCAATAGAGATCTAGGTTAACTGAACCGGCAATCATTTTAAAGAAATTGCATTTTCTTATCGGTGTCTTTTAATAGCTTTCTTACTGCAAATGAATTAAAAAATTAAATTAAAACATTTCAGTTAACTTTATCTTTGGCGAAATACTGTACGAAAAAACTATTGAATACATTTTGCATGAAATTTGATTCAAGTAAAATTTGTTTGCAAGTAGTTCAGCACCTGAAAAAGGCAGAAAATGACAAATTGATTGGGATAAAGTTTTCTTCTGATGTTTCAGTTGCCAACGTGCTGCTTCTGGTCCATTTCTGAACGATAAAGCTCTAACTCTGAAAGAAAAGTTAAATGTTTTTATAAATTTTCGGTAAATCAAGATTGACTGGAAAAATTTAAAGAGACATGGCTATCATAAACTAGATATAGCAGAGGAAAAATTATCTGCCAGTGAAGATTCTGCTCAAGAATTTCTGGCAGCTCTGAAACAGTTAATCGAAAAGGAAAACCTGACACCTGACTAGATTTACAGTACAGATGAAACCGCTTTTTTATACCTAATGCTCATTATCAACTTATTATTGATGCAAACGATTCAACTCTAAAATTTCAAACAAACAATTTCAAAAAACTATCCAGGGAAAAGATGGCACTATTAAAAACTTAGTTCTTAACGAGTTCTCTACCCGAGGTGGTTACGGTCCCAGTTACTTCGGATTCTATCGTATTAACAATTGTATATCACTATAAATTAATACGGAGTAACATGTAAGTATGCATTTATTGAATACAACATTCCAAATTTCAAGCCAGCGTATGCGTGTCAGTTTCGAAGCACTCAATGTTTTCGAGCTATTCACATCAGCAGAATATGGAATTGAATTTTTAGCGGCATTATTAGTTTCAAACTCTGGGAAATATTGGACATAAATGGAAAATATATCGTAATTGGAAAGACGGTAATCGAATTGCAACCACGAAACAAAACAACGACTACTCAAATTATGAAAGAACTTAACACATTTCTGAACTTACTCATTTCCGCAAAAATTCATTGTCAGACTCACTGGCGACAAGAGTAAAAGATATTCGTTGTCATATACTTTAATCAAGCCATTGAGAGCCAGCGCTCATGATCTGAAGGTTATATATGGAGGGCTCATTGAAGCATATGATATGAAAAATCTCGTGTTCACAATGAAACAAAGGAGCTAAAGAACTATGAAAGTCTCTTCAGAAACAGATTATTCTTGATGGTCATCACTTACGAGAACTACCAATGAATCCGGTTCATTCAATTCTTCAAACTCTGCATCGAGAAGCGCGTTAGGATAACAATGTGCCAGTTCATACAGCAAAATTAGGGATGCAGTAATTTGAAAATCATTGAAAAGGTCTTGAACATATTCTATAGTCTGCACAGCTCAATAATATCAATTCCATTGAGTTTTGTCTGGGTTATGCGCTACATGTAGCGTATCCAGACAGCTGGTTTTACAGCACTTCGCTCGCCGGTTAGTAATAATATCTTTTCAGATCCTCCGTTTAAACCTGATCTACTGAAGCGCAAAGTTACGGTGGTCAAGGTCTTGAGTTCTATTACAGCATACGAGCAGCGTAGCTAAGGACGACTTCATGGGCTCCTTTTTTCTGCGACGATCGCCATTAACAACTCCACCACTATGTAGATCAGGAGCAATTGGTCTTTTACACCCAAATACAATATATAATAGAGTTCTGTATAGTACACAAATGACACGATTAATGTTAATTGTCCAATCGGTATATACGCATTAAAATAATTAAATACAGTATTCTTATTACATTTTATTATACGACAAAGATTAGAGTCTTAAATACTAAGTAAATCAGTGAATCATAACTTTTAGAGTAATATGTGGAAAGAGTTGCCATTTCTTGAAGAAGACCAGTCAATGCACTGTATGTTAGAATATAACGTCTCTAACGAATCTAACGAGTTTAATATAGATATATTGCAGATTGGTTCAATCGTTCGAGATAGACCTAATTTTTGAGTAAATTCAACTCAACGGTTAGATTGATAGACTGTTTTAAGCTTTAAAAAAGTTTTATTTTGATTAGTTTTTTCCTCTTTCGTTTTCCCGTGCCACTTACTCCAAAAGTATGGAAATTTAGTTACGATAAGAAAAGGCGTAACACGATTAGAAAGACAGCACTTAGGCTGACAAACCTGCGAAAATATTTCGCTCCTAGATTACGTTAAGCAGCTTGCTTTTTTGTTAGCGGCGGTGAAGTTAACAACATCAGGAATTGAAAGAAATCGCTCGGTTGAATTTCTCCTAGGGAGAATTTTACAGCTTTAGGGTGCGGAATGCGAATCCAGGTAGTGACGTATTATTGTCACCATATTTTAATTCGATCACAACTGTCTCTTTAATGGCAGCATAACGTAACGGTGACCAAAAACAGAAAAATTAATTTAGATATTCCTACATGCATATATATTCCGGAAGATAACTCTATTTATACTTCAACTGTTTGAGTTAGAATTGTGAAGGGATAATGAGAATTTCAGTCAAAAATATACAAGCATTGACAATAATTTCAAATGTTTCCAGTGCTTTGCAATGGCTATATAAAGACGGTTAATTCAACTTCAAGCTGTAAAGAGGAGTTATAGTCAACAAGAATTGTCAAACTTAAGTGCATCAACTACTAAAGAGATAATCTCACTTTTATGGGAATCCCTTTTTTCAATGATCTGGAAAATAACATGGTATTTTATTTCTCACATCGCGATAAGTTTCCCCATAGACATAGGTTTCTTGAATTCCAGCATCTGATAAAACAGGAGAAAAGTAAATCAAGTTTATACTTATATATATTCATTAATGTTCACTGACGTTCAGATTATTCCTTAAAATCATACTCCTGAATATGTTGATAAGATCAAGCCATTTCTGTTAGGTATGTCTCTTTACGCTTATGTGTGCTACACGTTCATGGATGTCTTTTTCAGTAATCCACTGCAAACAGCAATGAAAATGTATTGAATGAAAATTTATTGTAAATAACAAAAATACAAAGAAAAAAAAACACCTTCAAATACTTTAAGGATAACACAGAAAGTGCGAGCATCTTCCTTAACACAAGAGAAATAACGTAGATTATTGATATAACTCATAGAATAAACTCTAAAACGCAAATCAGTTAACTTCTTTCGACCGTAATCTGTTTGAAATCACGTGGAAAATAAGGGCTTGTCGAAGTCGTATGTGTAAGATGCTGTTTGGGCTTCTGAAGCTTTCTGGAAACCTCCCTCCTTAAGGCTTATTGCCGTTGGCCCTTAAGTTTACTTATCAATTCGAGAAATCTCCATATTTCGCCAAGACTTGTTAGGAGAGTTCTGCTTACATCTAGCGATCTGCTTATTATCTGTTTTCTCAGCTACACATTTCACAGCTATTTCATCCACTTATTAGCTAGTTACGAGCTATTTTCACAATTTAAATGTTATTGGATTTAGAATTACAATTTTGTGCTAGAAATAAGGAATTACATTTAAAGTAAGTAGCTATACACTTAATTACATAAAAAACTTTTAAAATTTTACCTAAAATGCAACGAAAAAGAAAAAAAATTAATAATAATGTAGGAAAAAATGTTGAATTAGAAAGGAACATTTTAATTCTTTTCACTAATCATGTCGTTTAATTTGTGATTAGAGCGACAACATTTTCTTTCCTATGGGTACGTTTAATTTTTAAATTACATTTTTGTAATTTATAAGCGCATCTTATTAGTCTGGGCGAAGAATGTTTCTCAGAATACACAGGTATCATTGCCGTAGGGTCCGTATAAACACTAACAGATTCCTTGCCAAAATAAACTCGAAATTTCTGAACGGCCAACAGGACTACTAATGTTTCTCTCTCGGTAGTCGTATATTCTTTTTTTGAGTTGAACTAATTAAGTGCTTTGCTAAAATATGTTACCCGCTGTTTGTTTTGCAAAAGTACGGCTCCTATCGCTAAATTAGATGCATCTGAGGCGATTTCTAATTTACTATTCGTTTCAACAAATTTCAAGTTCAGCTTGGATTAATGCTGATTTAAGTTTTTCAAAAGCCGTGTTCGCTTCAACCAACCAAGTGAATCTAGCTATTTTCATTTTTAAGGGTTCTGCTATGTAGATAAAATCTTAATCTACAAAATGTTCTACAATAGGAGCGCAAGCCTAAAGATCGTGCTAATTTCTTTGTAGTGTTAAGAAGAAAAGTTTTGATGACTGAAATGTTTTTAATCTGCGGTCTCCATATTTCGTTCTGATATTTTATATACCGGGTATCAAAATTGTTTAGTTGCAGTTTTAGAATTTACATTTCGAATCGAGGTTTGGGAATTTACAATTTTCTGCATTCATTTTTAAACCTGCCTCCTTTACAAACGCAAAACCTACAAGTCCTTAATGTATTCATCAGTTTTGTTACTTGTGACTGTTACATCGTCTAGGTAAATAAATGTTGTTTACCATTTATGGCCTAAAAATTATGTCCATTGCCCTTTGAAATGTACTCCTAATTTGGTAACAAATGCAGTTTTCCTTACGTCCTCTGATTTCCCACATTTGAAAACATCTAACCGTGAGATCTAGCATGGTCATTTGTTTTGTAGATTTAATTTTACTGTTATTTTACTGTAGATTTAATTTTACTGTTATTTAAATACCGGTAAGGAGAAAACCGGATATTTTGTAATACTGTTTACTTTCCTGTAATCGATAGCGAACGCCAGGCTTTAAAATCTGTGGGAGGAAGATTATGCCTTTTTCTGCATACTACGTCTGGACAAGCATATAGACTACTCATGGAGATTATTATTTTGCTTTTCAGCATGCCCAAATGTTTCTTTTTATTATCTCGTCTTTCCGTTTATAGTAGTGGTAGGATTTTATTGTACATGGGGGGTATTATTTCCTGATGTTATCGAATACCTCAGTACATGTATTAACCCTGGAGTATCGTCTAATATATCTGAAAAATTTCTTACCAACTGCTCCAAATTTATTTCCTCTCCTAGAAGCAATGCTTTCAAGTACGAAGCCGGCGACTCTACCTCTTTCCTCTTTAGCGTGTTCATTTTCAACTGTATCTAAGTCTTTCTGAAAATTAATTTGTTTCCAGCTGATTTTAAGAAATTCAACAAGTGATATTCACCTGAAATTTCTCACCCCGTACACTCACTCTCACATACACACACATATACAAAAGAAAAAAAAAAGAAACACTTTTTGCTGCTTATTTTTAACTTGCTTGTTGAAAGTTACTCTCCCTAAGCATTCACATGTTCAATGTTTACCATGTGCTGTTATCACCTTTGTTCCTGTAACATCGAACAACCAGTATTTCCAAATTTGGTTTTTTAAGCTTTTCCCCCAAAAATTACTTTGCGCTCCTGTGTCAAATAAAGCGTCTGTCGGGATTCTGCGCACGATGATTTTGATATTCGTGAGTGGAAAGATTTTAATTAGCTCCTTTTCTTTTATCTGCACTGACTGATGGCCTCTCTGATCCATAGCACCCTAGTTTAAAGTTTTCTGTTTATCAACAATCTCTTTCCTTTTCTCGAAACTCTTCCAGATTTATCTTGGCAAACGCCTTATTCTCAATGTAGTTTTGCCGTCACCTAAATTTTTCGGCTTTAAAATTTGCCATCTCTTTACGCTACAGGCTTTTCAAAATTTTCGCTAATACTCTCATAATATTCCCGTCTATGCATATTTAGTGATACACGCCGACTTTCAAATATCACAACTAATCCAAAAAGCTGTTTTCTGTACCAGGGTTCATAGCTTTACAAAGTCTTGGATATGCGGCATACAGCTAGGCAATATTATCACAACAAATTCTACATCGAATGTTTTTCGCGTATAACAATTTCACCCCCAGGGCGTTTCTTAAATGAAATCAGCTAAATCATCGGCATTCGTTTGACATTTATCATAAAGTTCTGCTTGCAAGTTGATTTCATCTTTAAAGACAGAGAATGCTCTTAAAAGTGCAGTTTTAAATATATAAAACTTATCATTCTCACTTCCTAGCTAACCTAGCAGATATTTTCCAACGCCTTTGGGCCAGTTCAAATGCGTTTCCGAGCTTTCAATAAAAGATAAAATCGAGCTTCTGCTATAAAAAACTAGTGGATGGTTTCACTGACATACACATAAAGTACAGTCTCCAAAATAAAGCCAAATCCTTTTATTGCACTTGTGGTGCTGTAGAAACTTGGAGTCTTGGAGCAGTGAGCAGGCTAAAAGTTGCGTCGTCACCAGGCATGTGGGCGCTAGATGTAAGATTTTGCTTACATAGAAGGTTAAATCAATCTCTTTCAGACCCTATTAGACTGACAAGCGAATTATCGCTCCAGTCTGAATTCAAAAAACAAAAATCTTACGAAGGGTGAAATAAACTTTTAAAATTTTACAAAAGGAGCCACTTGTGCTACACAAAGAAACTCCGCCACTTGCGGGCACCTAGAGTAATACAAACTAGAATTCAAATTTAAATAAATCTGAGACTACATGCAAAATAGTCTATTTAAGCTGGTCTGAATTCGATTTAAGCTGGCTGAAGTAATTAACAGCGCGTATTTAACGTCGGCTAACAAAATGTCTAGAACCAGAATACAGCTTGATAGAACTAAAAATAGAACTGTTGGCTGGCAAGCGAGGCTACCAGAAACTCTAACTTCAAAACATTCAAATCCTCGACTTAAATGCTTTATAGCGTTTTGCTGACGACTATGGAAAGAAGAAGTTATAGTAAATAATTAAATCGCAATATACGGTTAAATAACTTAAAATCCTACAAATTTTCTTAAAGAAACGTCGAAACCTATTATTATACAAATGATCCAATGCAAGTCTGAAGTTGCTATTGAAAACAAGCATAAATCGATTCCTTAGAAAATATTTGAATGACTAAATTTTTGGGTGATGAACTATTTATTTAAGTCTGCGTTTAATGGTAAAAACTAGGAAAGATATTGAATATGAATTTCATCTAAAATAAGAGTTACTCTTTTCTCTTTTCCTGGAGAAATGTTTTGATTCAATATTAGAATCTTGAAGAAATCTGGATTTTGTTTTCTCTAATTTTACTTCAGATATTTCAGAAGTAAGAGTGAAAAATATAGATAGAAAATCAAAAGAGAAAAATTTTATTTTTATTTCTTGAAAAAAAAAAGAAATGGTAACTTTAATATTAATTATTATGCTGTAAGAAAATTTAATTATTATTATTATTATTAGTAGTAGTAGTAGTAGTAGTGGTGTTTGGACTTAAAGTTTTCCTGATTTCCCGATAATCTTTTCAATTTTATGCATGATGATTTCTTTGTAACTTAATTAATGAGGCTTTTCTTCCTTTCCTTTCAGTCCTTAAAATTTACGGAGATGAATTGGAAAGGAATATTCATAATCCAGTCCTCAGTAGCCTGTAAGTTTTAGAATTGCGAGGAATATATAAATATCAGTCCACAACTAACGAAAAGAATAATATTTTAGAAGAAATCAAATTTATACCTTTTTAAAATATAAACGTTAAACTTAGTTTGTACATTTAAGTAACAATTTATGCGATAACTATTATATGGATGAACTGTTATTTTAGATGCTATGTTTGAATCATCAAAACACTTCACTTACGACTTCTGAAACAAGGAAACAAATCGTATTATTTATGACGCTATAATAACTACAGGAAATTTCACTAATCTTCTTTCTACGGAAACTTTTCTTCTGCTGTTAAGTGAGCATAAAAATACCATCTTGTTACTTTTTCCACTAAGATACAAAATGTGAAGCAAAAAGAAGTTAGTCAAGTATGTGTCTATGTGTGTATTCAGAGCCATTCAACAAGTTCTCTATTCGATAGTTCTTGGTAATGAAGTCTGGAGTCTGATGAGGCGCGCAAGTGTCTGTGTAATCGAATTTTGAGCCAGTCGCCTCTGAGTCTGAATTCGATTTAATGGCAGAGCGCTTTTCCACAGTTTTTGCTCTCTTCTTTTCAATTTTTTCCCAAGTATGATTACTTTATTATTGTTTTTTTATTCGTTTAGGCTTTGGTCGATAAATTAAAGAGAGCGAAGCACTCTGCCATTGTTCGGAGGTTGAAAAAAAGAGCATTTTTGAGTAACCTCTTTTGTTTGATAATCTTCCCAGCCTGCTTTAATATCGCTCCTAAATTCTCAAGTCTGCCAAATATTTTCGCCAAATTTTAAGATAAGATGCTTCTCTTTTTACGAAGGTGTAGGTGTTAATAATCCCATCATAAATGGGTGTATATTAGAGATGAGATATTCGAATCCTCGCAACCCACGTCGTAAAAAAATATTAGACATTCGAGATCTAAAATTATCCAGTTCTTTGAAATTAATATTAAAATGATTTTCGCTAAAAGAGATATACATTTCCGTTTTTTATATTTTTTGGTATACATATTTTTCGATAAAAGATTTATACATTGCCATGATAATGCTCTAAAGATTTGATATAAATAAGTTGTACTAATAGTTTTGCTTAAGATTTATAGCATGTTTTGTGATTTTTAACAGTCCAAATAAAATCTGTTAATATTATCAGAAATGGATTTATTTTATGAAGTGCGGGAAGATGAAAGTCATTGCATCATGGAATATGAAATGGAGGAAACAAGAAACCTAATTAGAGTTTCGCACTTTTCTGTCATTAGTATTTTCCGAATTCTAATTTAAAATACTATTTAACGTAATAACTCAAAACTCTGGAAAGCTTACTTTGCCTTTGGAAAGCTTTTATTGGCGTTCTATAAAAGTTTTCATTAAGAACGCCGTAGTTACAATTTCAGTGATCCTGGACTACCTACATCACCATGCGGCGGTCCTGAGTTCCACACTTTATTTTCTCGACCGATTATAGCGTTTATGCTTAGAGTTTATGCATGTTAACTCTTAAAATAATCCCACTCCATCTACGCTTTCTTTTCTTTAAAAAGACTCTAGAGAAATGCAAAAACTTTGAACTGCTACTTAGTTATATATTTTGTCAAATTACATTGAAAACCTCAACTTTATAATTCAAAAGTTTTAATTATGTCCTTTTTTTTATTAAATTTTACTTGTATCTTTTTAATAACTATCTGTATACAAGGGCTTTTAAAAACCGTATTTTTAATTTTTGCCCTTTTTGCCCCTATTAAATGCAGATTTAAAATTTAACTTTCATTAAAAATTTTTAATATTAAATTACTTTTCTTATTTTAAATGACTCCAATGATTCGAAATTCGAAAGATTTGAGAAGCTTTTTAGAACTCGGATTAAGGAATATTTAGATCCGCTTTATGTGTAACGCATGTATTCAGATCGAAAAAGCTCTATGTTTAGCGCATATATTCAAATCGAAGAAACTACTGTAATAGCTTAGCCTAGATTACAGCTGAGCAAAATTCTAAAACATATCGCATTTTGAGAATAACATATCAAATACCTCATGCCATTTATTGAACATTTTATTGAAAATGGAAAGTAGAAGAGTTGTATTCGACACTAATGTACATAGTTGAAAGTGTATTGAACCTAAAACGTATTTCAACCGTCGAATATATTAATTGCTGAAAAGTATGGCTTGACTGTTGTAGTAAACAAGACTATTAATTTCATCTTATCTGATGGAACGCGAGATAGTTTTAAGAAACAACGGGAAATCTATATTTGCTCAAGTTTTTCTTGCGCAGTGTTTATAATAAGTAAATGAATTAGTTTCTTCTTTTTTCTAATATTTCATTATAGAATGAAGTGACCGGTTTGCTAACATCCTTGCTCATATGAGTTAAACACATATCCAGCACATATTGCTATTCTGAAAAAATAAACAAGATTGAAAAGTTGAGTGAGTAACTCTTTCTCATCATCTTCAAGTCAAACCGTAATAAGAAAGAGATTATATGCAAATACTAACATTGTTTGCATTCCGATAAATTTTGTCTTCAAATTCCAAAATAAGTTTCTGAATATTAATATGTCAAATTCATAAACTAAAAGATCAGGAAAAATATTTTCTGACAAACTTCTTCTAGAAATGTAATCAGAACAACTGCTTCTAAAATGAGTTTAAATAAAGAAATTAAGTTACGTTGATATCTCTGCGAAAAAAAAAACAAAGTATACAGTAATTCTTTTCTTTAAGCTCGCCGTTGTGCACGAAAACGCAACAATTTTTATGTCATCGTACAGGCACTTCTCGCGCAACGCACAAAATTGATCGCTTGCATTTAGCACATATAGGACATGCAGAATAATTTTGGTCATATTTAACTAAGTGGTAAACGTCATTTCACTAGAAGAATTTCTGTATCCCATAGCAATAAGACAAATTAAAAGTAGCAATGACTTTCTTTTCGCCATCGACAGAACAGCTGGTTTACTAGGTTAGGTACTCTTCAGCCTATTGGATTCCGTCGGTGGAATTAAAAAAAAGGCTTAGTACATAGCAAATATTGACTATATATCTTCGGTAGCGTCACTTCTGTGTAGACTTTTCAAGAGGAACTGTTTCGTGCTCTTCTGGAAAAAAAAGCACGAAAATCTTCAGCCACAAAAATTTCTAACAGAACAAATCTACCATCTATAGCACACTCGGCGCTTATTTTAATGTATCATTCATACGTCACCAGAGTTATAATAGTTGGAATCCTAAAATGACCATTTTCTTTCTTGCTAGTACATTTAAAGTTTCTGATTTATAGTTCTAATCCTTAAGGAACTGAATTAAAAAATTTTAACTGGATGTCATTATAACACTAACTATCATTATGGCTGTTTAGAACAAGTCTTTTCAGGCATAAGCAGTATAGTATGTTCTCGAACTTATTAATAGTTCGAGAATGGTTTTTAGCTGTTTTGCTATCATATTTCTCAGTTCTAGAGTGCATGTTATGATACAAATAAAGGCGTCAACTAAAGAAATCTTTCCAGTTCCCGATAAAGCTAAAAGTTTCGTCTGTCGATTAACATTGCACGGAGAAAAAACATAAAAACCTTTCATAAAATAAATTTGAATATTTGTATTTGAATATTAACTACGTAGAAGGAAATAAAAACTTTAGAAATACACTTGACATCCATGGATAACTTTTGTAAGCGCAAAATGAACAATAAAATTTTATACTGAGGATTTAACACTGCACTGAAAGTGACTGCTGTACAATTTACACTGAAATGGATTCGTGTTTCGACGTAAAACAAAAAAGAAGGATGTGTCTTAACTTTAATCTGATTGTTATTGCTTTTCTATTGCGTTTTCAATTAGAACTAAACCAAAGTATACTACCAAACTGAAGTCTAGAGGAATTCACATTACTGTGAACTCACATACATGCTTCTGTGGATATGCTTATCAGCTACATCTTAAATGTATCATTAATCTTTCAGATAACAATCGTAGTTCAACATGTAGCAGAACATTCAACAGCTTTAGAATCAGATACGTAACGTTTTATCATATATTAGATCTCAAGCTCTTTTTGTGTCATTGCTGTCATCTGTCATAGCATCCGTTTTGGTTAACGAGGAGAACTTTTTTTGGTTGCAAACTAGCTCCTCCAGTTGCTATAATACAAGTTTTCTTCCTACGTATAAACATATCAAAGTAATTTAAGCTACAAGACCTTGACTCAATTCTTCTGCTCTACTCGGTTTTTTGCTAATATCACATATCCTTGCTTTCTCATATAATAAATGACAATTGGACTATATGCACTACAGAATTGATTTTTCATCAATGCCTACAGATAACACGTTTACCCAACATTATAGCAACATTCACGTTTACCAAACATTTTGAACCCTTAAAACTTGATATTATACTAAACGTTTAAATGATACAAAAACGAAATAAGGAATAATGCGTGCTGTAAAGGAAGCTATTAAACAATTTAAATTCGACTTAAATCGAATTTAAATTAAGGTTATGTAATATTCAATATTTCGTTTTTGCATCATTAAAAATTTTTATGTAATGCAAGTCGTAAAGGTCCAAACTTAGTTATTTTTCGAAACTTAATTCCTCTTCGTTTCCCAGGCAAATATTATTGCGTATTTGTATCTTTATGATTTTTTAGGTTTATCTTAAAATTAGTAATCTTTTCTTGAATTATAAGGTATCTCTCCCACCTTCATAGCATGCCTTCATGATGTAATGGTCAGCACTCTCGGCGCGTATTTGACAGGTCTGAAGCTCGACTCCTGGTGAGGGCATTGCTCATTTTTCACGTTTCTCGCCATCAAAAGAAATCTAATGACTGTGCCGTGGTGCCTTAACTAAAAAGATGGTGAATGATGATTCTTCTCCACAAGGAT
The DNA here is from genome assembly GCA_000611955.2 of Stegodyphus mimosarum. Classification (NCBI taxonomy): domain Eukaryota; kingdom Metazoa; phylum Arthropoda; class Arachnida; order Araneae; family Eresidae; genus Stegodyphus; species Stegodyphus mimosarum. The sequence goes on along the minus strand of KK114222.1, from coordinate 1,102,634 downwards.
TTGGCGATTGGGTCCCCTAATCCCCCATTCGCCCTTTAAAAGGGGGAGTATATAAGGTATTTTTCCCGCCTTCTTAGCATGCTTTCATTGTGTAACTGTCAGCACACTCGGCGCTTATTCGAGAGGTCCGAGGTTTGAATCTCGGCTAGGGCATGGCTCCTTTTATACATCTCTGGCCTCAGAAAAACCTAATGACTCTACAAAATAACTGATTACATATTTGAAAATTATTCGAGCAGAAGTTTATTTCTGCGATACCAGTTAAGCATGCAGTTTTCGCTAGCTCAATTAAGCTCACTGACGTGCATTTCTTTATTCGTCACTTATCTATTGCAAATCAAGACAGAGTATATACTCTAGTAATTATAATTTTACATTGATATTTAGTAGCACAGTATGTAATGCGTTAGAGTGTATAATATATTTTATTATTAGAATATATTTCCGTATATAAGACGAAAAGGTTTGCGAATTTTTAAATAGAGAGGAATCTGTGGGGCAAGCATATTTAAAAAGACTTCACACGTTGACAATACTGAAGATTTCAGCCTAGAAACACATTAAATAATAACAAAACTATGAATAAATTTATTTGCTAATAAATTTTTCATTAAACACGTTTATGGAGCTAGTTACTATACGCAATTTTATTCATTCTGCTATCCCTGCAATAATGTGAAAAAAAAATCATTTTGAAGCAATGTAGAATTTTACTCCTGTAATCTGGCATATTTAATAATATAGGATCGCTGAAGTCTCCAATGCGCTGGATTTCCAGATGTTTGCTGCGTACCTAGATTTATAGAGTGTTTATTCATCCTACCAGCCACACGTAATTAAGGGAGGGGGTTGTTTAGTTTAAAAATTCGATAATGAGTTTTCTGAGAATAAGCACGTCCCCACAACGCGTTTTTACTATTTTCCCACAACCACGCTTATATCAAACTTCCAAAAAATATGCATTTTCTGTATTTAAGCTTTCTGCGATCATATAAAGAGCTGATTAGATTTTATGCAAAATTCGACAACCGGAAGTGGTACTTTACTTGAGACCCATAACAGTTTTTAGTTAAAACTATATTAAAATATAATCTAAAACTTTTAAATTTTAGTATTTAAGACCTTTATATCAATAAGAACGACGTATTAGATTCGAGCTAAAATTGATCTGCTTGAAGTTCTGAACAAAGTTTTGTAAAAAGACATATCATGATATACTCCAAAACTTCTCAAATTTGGTATTTAGAACTCGCATATGCACATGCGATGCCTTATAGCTACAGTCATGATTGAGAGCGGCATATTAGATTTTGAGTATATACGAGGGATGATCCAAAAAAAAGTTTACAAGGCAAATGAAAAAGTATTTATTAGCAATAGAAACAAGATACAAATGGGAATCAAGAGACACATCTGGCCGTCACTTTTCCACATAGTCGCCAAACCTGTTTAGGCATTTGTCGAGAACGTTCGACCGACTTGTTTATCCCGTCTTGGTAGTAATCAGGGCCCTGCTCACTGAGCCATTTCTCGGCAGCTGTTTTCACTGCATCGTCTGAGGTGAACCATGTTCCGGATAAGTATCGCTTCAACGCCGGAAAAATGAAATAGTCACTTGGAGCCAAATCGGGGCTGTATGGGGGGGATTCCAGACCTCCCACTTGAACCTTTTCAGCAATTCCTGAATCTGGCGAGCTGTATGGGGCCTGGAATTGTCATGCAGAAGAATGACGCCTTTGCTCAGTAATCCAGTCCGTTTGCGTCGGATGGCTTTACGCAATTTCGTTAAGGTGGCACAATAACGATCGACCTTAATGGTATGGCCACGCTCCAAATACTCGATTAGGATAACACCAGTCGTATCCCAGAAAACGGTTGCCATCACTTTACCGGCAGAGGGTGTGACCTTAAACTTCTTCCTCATCGGTGATCCAGCGTGTTTCCACTCCATTGTGGCTCTTTTGGATGTGGGGGTGAAGTGATGAAGCCATGTTTCATCACCGGTAACAATGCGATCAATGAAGTGTTGGCCGTCTGAATGGTATCGCTGAAGAAATGTGAGGCTGCACATCATCATTTGGAATATGTTCCGCGGGCAACACACGTGGAACCCAGCGGGCACAAACTTTAGAATATCGCAACTCATCGGTTACGATACGCTGAACGTTACCATAATTCAGGTCCAACTCTGAAGCAAACTCACGCACTGTTACTCGTCGATCCCCTTGGATGATTTCTTCAACACGTGCCGTGTTGATATCCGTCCTTGAAGAACTTGGACGGCCGCTCGCTTCCATATTGCGGTTTTCCACATCCTCCCTGCCCGCTTGATAAGAACGACTCCATTTCGCTACTTGTTGTCTACTCATTGCTTTGTCCCCGTATACCTCAACGATTTGTCTGTGAATTTCGGATGCGGCCACATTCTTGGCCCATAAGAATCGAATTACGGCTCGCACCTCTATGCGAGACCACTTTTCTAGAGGTCGTGCCATTACTGTCGCTCTTAAGTGTCTGCGTACTGACGCTACTTACTCTTAGAACTGCTCTAGGACAACTAGCGCCTTCTGTCAACTACCCTGGGTGGAAATATTCGCTCCACAATTATTACGTTTCAAATGCTTCTGTTTGTAAACTTTTTTTTGGATCAACCTACGTATAAATAACCGGAAGTGTCACTTCACTTAAAACACTTAACAGATTTTCATGCCAAAATATAGAATCACTGTAATAAGAGTTTAATCTAAAATGATGCAGCACAATTTAGGCTATTTCTGTTTTACTTATTCATGATATCAAGTCGCAGAGGAGACAGATTTTTAAAACAGTGTTCCATGTACGCAACTTCTAAAATTCTTGTAATATATGTATAGCAAAAATTCACTTGTTATTCTCTTGCTCTGTTGATGATTACAAACCGGAAGAGCCAATAGAAAATTTGGAAACACCCATTGCTTTACTTTTTACTGACCCTGGAACACACGGAAATCACTGTTGAAGTGTACTTCCAAAAACTAACAAGTAATGCTTACAGATATCTAAGTATGGCGATAATCGTATATATTATAAGGTATTTTCTCCCTCCTTTCTTCGTGCCTTCGTGGTGTAACGGTAGCACACTCGGCTCGTATTCGAGAGGTCCAGGTTCGAGTACCGATGAGGGCATTGCTCCCTTGTCATGTCTCCTGCTTAAAAAAATCCTAATGACTCTATAATATATGGGCTAATTCAAACGATTTTAGATTTGTTCATACTTCAGAAATAACATAGAAGAAAACTGAATTATGGTTATCGTTTCAAATTATTTATTTTAAACATAAACACTTCATTTTCTTTAATTAAAAACCAATTAAATTCCATTTTATTCAACTGCCCAATAAAATTTTTAAAAAATGAAGGGTCGAACGTTTAATTGCGTAAAAAATTTAGAAAAACCAGTTTTTGTAGATGACCAATTATACCAAATAAAATGTTATCCAAAATTTCGTATTACGGACCTTTCTATCTATTAGAACGACAAAATAGATTTCGTTTCCAAACAATCAACTGGAAGTGATACTTTACTTAAAGCTCGTTGCTATTTAAAACGTGAACTGGCGAGAGGTCATGTGCTGGTCACTCGAGATTTTTTTTTAAAATTCGAGTTGCACACGGGTTTTCAATTTTGGATGAATATTTACAGAGAAATTTTACCTTTCGGTTTATATTCCGAAATACATATACAATGCTTCATTTAATGTTGGAAATATTTTACCATAAATAACCTATCAATTAAACTTAATTTTAATTATGCATGTTACACGGATACCCTGATTTACATATCATTCGCTGTTATCCGCGGCAAATCTTGGAACATATAAACCGCTGATATGGGGCAGCAATTGCATTGCAAAGAAGTTTGTAAGAGTTCAATAACGAAATTTGTGAGATCTAAAGTGTTCAGCAAGCATGAAATGGTAATTATATCTATTTAAAGTTCGTACCTGGCGACTTCTCGAATAGGCGTGAAGATGAACACGACAGGGAAGGGATGTAAAAGATCCTTTATTTATCACAAACTGTATAACAGATGGCACGGACTTAGGTGCTTACATCAAAACACCACCCACTTGGGGTGAGAACTTAAAAGTAATTTAATCATAAATTTAAAGGTAGAGATGCGGTGATTGACTACATAATTCAATTTAATCCAACAGGCTGACTCAGAAACCTACAACGGCAATATACTAAATTAGACGCTAGAATGCGTAGCCGCTACTAAGATTAACAGCTGGAAGACAAAATAGCAAACGTGCGCTTCACTAGCGAAATCACCCTCTGTTTACCCTTTTTGTTTCAACAGTTTAAGTACTCTCGTTCACCTACTTAATTTGCATCCTGACGAGGAAATACGAAGGAAAGAAAAGAATTCAGGAAAGGCTCAAAAATTAAAATAACTGTTAATACAACTAAACAGGACCCTATAAACCGAGTGAGTGAAATTTAATGTTCCCTCAGTTGCGTTATCCAACTGCTGCAACTGTTAATAACTGCTTAAATTTTAATAAATTTTAATGTTCATTCACTCAGTTGCGTTATCCAACTGTGCGATATACGAGTAAATATCGTTAGTGTTAAATAACTTTTAGTAACGGATATGGGGAGTGGTACTACTCTATTGCATAGAAGTTTTAAACTGTTGGCTAGGATAACCGAATGAAAGATTTAAATTCACTCAGTTTATGGCCTTTATATTTAAGTTTTGCTAAAATGTTATTTAATGTACTCTGTTTTCTGCCTCTTTTCATCATAAAGTTCGCTCATTCCAAAATTTATGAAAATTTGATTGGCAAGTAGTTTTACTATCAAGTTTAGAGATTTACGAATAAAAGTGGAAGTGTATGGCCTATCTTCCTCCGTTCTGCCGACTGAAGAAAAACTGATTGTTGTCGACTCTAATGCTGGTCTTTTGGGAATACTTTAGATTGAGATTAGATGCTGTCTTGGTAAGTGTGTGTTTGAAACTTTGTTACGATCTAGGTAAGTTTGTAGACTCTGTCTATAATAGATTTAAACTGCTAAATTTGTATCAATTTTGAAAGGACGCTTTGAGTTTTAAACCAGGTCCAGAATGGCTGGTACATTTATGTGTGTTTTAATTAGCTAACAAGTGGTGAGGTAATATAAACTTGAAGGGTTTTGAATTCTGTATCTGCTTGTTTGATGGTTAGATTCTGGTGATTCTGTGATTCTGGAGATGATAACTCACGTCACAGAATACACGCACATCTTATTGTTGTTGCATTGCCCTAGCTAAGTTTTTTGGAACCCACAGGAAGTGTTATAGATTTCGTTATCAAACTATGTAATTATTATTAGGGCTCAATAACTACTCGTATTAACCGCTGATTAGAGGGCATTACTGGATTTGTGCTCTGTCTTTGAAAAGTTCTATTACGTAGACTTGCTGTTTTATACCATCAGTAGAACTTAAAGAAATCTCAGACTCGTAATCTTGACCGAAATTCGTTTATTTTTCTTCTTGCAGATGTCACGTAGGCTGAAGTACAGCCACTCGCTAAGCACGCCGATGAAACAGATGGATAATGGAATGAAATGAGTGAATTTTACAGTTCCCTCAATTTCTTTATCCAACTGTTACAATATATATATATATATATAGTATGTTTCTATTGCGTAGAATGAAGGAATCTGGTAATTTTTAACATCCTTCGATATTCGTCATGACTGAGAAAGTAGTGTTTGAAGGCAAGGCTGAGTGGAAAAGCATGATGACGTATTTAGCACAAATAAGCTCGAAGTATCACAATCTCTATTTTTACACATATCAAATCATCCTTTTGCAGGCAAGATATTTCTTAATCATAGTTTGTTTGATATTATGTAAGTGTATTTTTTTCTCGTGCTGAAAAGCTGCACATGACTTGTTTCGGGTTTCTAAGTTGCCTTGGAAACCGCAAATGATTTTCATTTTTAAGTTTTTGTATTCTACTGTGTGAGAGAATAAGAGTTAAAAATGGTGTGAATACTTTCAAGAGGAAAGTAAATAAAGAGTTTTTTTATTATTACAGTTCACTATTAATCAGCGAGGGCTCGTACATAAAGGTTTCTTGGTTCGTCGAGCCGGAGATACAGTGCAATTGGTGAGTCAGTGCATTTTTATATCTTTGTGATTAGATAATACTTTCTGATTAGATAATGGAATTTTCTATGCTTAAAACGAAGAAGCGTGTAGCTAAGACTAAGTTAACTAAATTAAAAGAGAAAATTACTGGGAACTATGACTCTGCTGATTTAGCTCAGCTGGAACTTTTTAAATCTAAATTAAGTACTTTAATGACTGAAATTTTGAATATTTTTAGTAACATATTTGCAGTTTGTGAAGTGAAAGATATTGATGCCTTTATTGAAGAACAGCAAGATATACAAAATAATATTGATGAGCTATTTTTAATGTAACCAGAGTTAATGCTAAGAACGTTAAGGATTTAAGTGTGGAGGCTAATTCTTATGAAATATCAAGCATTCGCTTGCTAAGTGAATAACATACAAGCGGATACTGAGCAGTTGCTGTCTAACTTTTGGAAATTAGATGCTGTACCTACATTTGATTTGCTTACTAAGTCGGAGAGAGCATGTGAGGATCACTTCAAATCTACATTTAGAAGAGACGAAAGTGGTGTATACGTAGTGAAATTACCCTTTCATTCTTCGCCTTCCCAGCTTGGAGATTCGAGACAGTCAGCTATACGTAGGTTCAAGTCTTTAGAGAATTCATTATGGCCTCAAATTTATGAACAATATAAGGATTTCATGGGGGAATACCTTGAGCTAAGACATATGGAAAGAATGCTTGAGAGAAAGATTTTTACTGATTCTGCGTATTACATGCCTCATCATGCCGTGTTGAAGGAATCAAGTTGAGAGTTGTCTTCGATGCTTCAGCTAGAATAACCTCTGGACTTTCATTAAATGACCATTTGATGGTTGGGCCGAGAGTTCAGCAGAAGCTGTTTGCAATTCTTCTACGATTCAGAACTTACAAAGTCGCGGTATGCGCCGATGTGGAAAAGATGTTCAGACAAATACGAGTTCACCCAGAAGATACAAATTGGCAACGAATAGTATGGAGAAATAGTCCTAGTGAGTCTTTGAGTACTTTTAAGCCCCGTTCACAAGAGCAGATTCGACCAGTGGCGAAAACCGGTTCTTCCAACGTGTCCCATTCACATGGCGAAGAAGCATTAACTGCTTCTCGGAATGGAGGAGGAACCTGACAGAATTTTCCTACCTCTCAGGGGCAGGGCAAATGGGGAGATTTCCGATACTGCACTGCGAGATTGCGCGGTTCACTTAATTTTAGTAAGCAACATAGCTGACGTGCAATCGACTGCTCGCTGGACTGTCAGCGAAACAGTCGCGTTGATAGATGTCTGCGGATGTGATAGCATCCCCCCCAAAATAGATGGAACTGTACAAGATACGGATATTTATAAACAAGTACAGTCAACGTTATCTGATGCTGGATAATTTAGGAATATCAATGAAATTAAAACTAAAGTTAAGGAGCTCAGACGCGCATATCGGTTCAAAGCGACAAAGGGCTCGGTACCTTTTGAACGATTTTTTTTTATTTAGGAACTTTCATCTACTTTTTATGAATATTATTAAAAGTTTTTTTTGTACGACAAAATTATTTTAATTTTTAACAAAGAAATAGTTTTTTAATAAAAATTTAACAATTAAAATGTCTTTCTTCGCCTACAATTTTCAGTGTTCCACCCAGATTTTTTTATTGTATTTATTATTCTTAATAACTTCAAGGATTGATTTTGCAATTAATGCATTAGTTTCTGAGAAAAAAAGTAAAAACACTTTTCCATGTAAAATCTTTAAAACAAATATGATCTCCGTCACATTTTCATTTCAAATAATTTTTCTTTTCAGTATTTTGCAAAACCTATCCTTGTTTCTATAAAGTATATAATTTTAAATAAGCAGTAAAAATATCAAATAATTTAGTCCATACCTGTATATGTTTTAGTACTTTAAGTAAAAGAATTTATAGAAAAAATTAAAACTGAGAAAACGCAGTTTAAAGAATACAAACTGTCATTAAATCATTAAAATAAGTCATTAAATCATTTCAAACTTCCTAAAAATTTTATTTCTGAATTTCAGTTCATAAATATATGTAAAAGTTTAGTGCTATTTATACATTTGGTTAATATAAATATAAATTACAAGCCTTTATTTAAAACCTTATTTGGCCAGAAAGATTGCAAAAAAATCATAAAACGCAAGTAGAATTTTTCTTTATATGTTTTTGTTTTATGAAACACGTTCAAAACAATTTTAATACATGAATTAATTATAATATTGTTGCATGCTTACAGGTTTGTAATACATTGATAATAGTTTGTAAATGATTGTCATTGCACACAGGTTCGATAATAGTTTGTTTCCTTAAATTTATTTTATCAACCTAAACACTTCAAAGTTCTGGAATTTTCCACAGAAATACTCGTACAAGTGTTTAGAATGTCACAAAGCGTACTCAGTAGTTACGCTTCAAATTACTAAGAACGTTAAACACAACGCAGTGCAAAGCGCATCTTAAGAGAAAGCTAACTCGGAAATACCTCCGATCTCACGCTGAACTAACACCTCGCAACAATAACAAATTATATAGTGTAAATAATATCATGAAAATAGTGTTAAGTAATTAAATCATTACTTGGAAACTGATGTTTCGTAATGATTCCCAAGAAAAACCAGTATTTCCTATTCTGCTTCATTGCATATTTTTTAAAAAAGTAAAAAATCATCCATTTAATTTTATTTATAATTTTTATAAATGCGAAAAGTTTGTTTTATAACTTGTAAAAATTTCGGAAGTTTGTAACCGATATATTTTTAGATATGAAATTTTAAAATTAATAGGTGTCAAAAAGTCTAAAAATACGAGCGATTTTCAAAAATTGTCTCAAAACAAAACAAAAAACAACCAAAAAAAAGTAAATTCTTTTTCCCACTGTGTCTTATGGTACAAAGAGTAATGTTCTGAGATTCTCAGTTTATTTAACGCAAATACTTCCAAAAAATCGTTTCAACTTTAAAGAAGAAAAACTTGAAAAAAAAAATCTAACCCTCTAAAAATCAAAATTGTGACTCCACATCCAACAGCAGTATATGTGCAGAGTTTGAATTCGATTCTCATCGGGAAACAATTTAAAAATCGATGACCATCTTTCAATCATAGCGACAAGCACCAAGAGTGAGCTCAATAAAAGCCTATAAAATAATAATAATTATAATTATAAAAATTATAATGCACGAATTTTTCAGGAACCATTATGAAAGTTCCGGTACCAATTGCGGAAGTACCGATTACGAAATTAACAACACAAGCAACGTTAAAAATGTGTAAACATTATTAGAAATCAAACAATTCGCACAGTGGCCTATCTGTAAAGGGAAGGAAGACGGCGGTCTGAACAGGTCTTAAAACTCCTTCCCGTCTCCTTTTTCTCCTCTTGCTAACGGCAGCTGTGCGAAGGAGCGTTGCATGTGAACGGGGCTTTAGATTGGTAACAGTGACGTATGGAACTACCAGTGCGCCATGTTTGTCTACTAGAGTAATGAAACAACTTGCATTAGACGAACAAGCTAAATTTCCTTTGGCATCGAAGGTTGCCCTTCGCGACTTTTATGTAGATGACTTACTTTCAGAAACTCAAAGAGAAGAGGAAGCGATAGCTTTAGTTCAGCAGTTGACTGAATGATGGAAGGAGGTGGATTCCGCTTAAGGAAGTGGATTTCGAACAGTTCAATTGTTTTAGAAAAGATTCCTGAGTCGTTAAGAGAACCTAATACTTCTCTGGAAATAACCAGTGATAAAAATGTGAAGGTATTGGGTATTTATTGAAACCCCTCTCGTGATACATTCCATTTCTCAGAGTGCATAAATGATAAAGAGTTCACCAAGAGAAGCATTTTAGCAGAGGTGGCCAAAATCTTTGATCCATTGGGATGGTTAGCGCCTACTATAATATATGCGAAAATATTATTACAAGAGTTGTGGAGCTTAAAACTTGGTTGGGATGAAGTCGTGGACAAGAGAATAAATAGGAAGTGGTAACGATTTTACTTAGAATTACCCTTACTATCAAGTTTACAAATTCCGAGGTATGTCTTAAGTCCAAAGGCAGTAATTATAGAAATTCATGCTTTTTGTGACGCCTCAGAGAAAGCTTATTGTGCAGTCATTTACCTCAGAATAATCAGCGCTGATTCTTCAGTCAAGGTTAGCCTTTTAACATCGAAAACTAGAGTTGCTCCCTTGAAAACCCAGTCTCTACCTAGATTAGAGCTATGTGCTGCGTTACTTTTAACAAACCTTTTGCATGTAGTGGTATCATGCATAGAACTACCAATTAACAATATTTACGCGTGGACAGACTCACGGGTTACATTGGCATGGATTTCGTCAGAATCTCGCCGTTGGCTACCTTTTGTGGCAAACAGAGTTGCAAGGATTCAGGAAGCTGTTCCAGGTATTCAATGGAATTATGTGGCTGGAAAAGAAAATCCTGCAGATTTTGGAACCAGAGGTTTGATTCCATCAGAATTTTTAAGATGCGAATTATGGATGAAGAGACAGCAATGGTTAAGCCAACCAACGAATCATGTACAGCAAGATTTAAGTGTAGAATTAGAGAGTGAGATTATGTTAAAAGAAATGAAAAAGAGTTTCATTTCAAATGTTTTTAAGTTCGAGGAACTCAGTGTATTTTCTAAGTTTTCATCCTGGCTATAGCTATGCAGAGTGTTAGCTTGGTGTATAAGATTCAAGAATAGCTGTAGTAAGTTACCCGCAGAACGTATAAAGGATTATTTGTCTACTGAAGAACTTCGTGAAGTTACCTTTATGATCGTTAGGATCGTACAAAATTCTGAATTTCCAGAAGAGTTATCCTGTTTAAAATCGGGTAAACCTTTAAAACCGTCGAGCAAGCTTTTGCCGTTAAATCCTTTCTTAGATTCCGCAGGAATAATACGTGTAGGCGGAAGGCTCAGAAATGCTAGAATTTTAAATGATCAGAAACATCCTATGATTTTACCTAAGAATCATAATATTACGCATTTAATTATTAGGCACTATCATGAAACATATCTTCATGCAGGTACTGAACTACTCATTTCTGTCATAAGACATAGATTTTGGATTGTGAGTGCTAGAGATATTATTAGAAAATGGTTAAATCAATGCGTTATTTGCCGTAGATTTAGAAACCAAACTGCAACTCAGCAAATGGCAGATTTGCCTGCTTCAAGAGTTACTCAAAGTAGAGCTTTTTCTCGTGTAGGAATTGATTTTGCAGGACCATTTAACGTCAAATATCGCAATGGTAGAGGAGCTAAAATTTTCAAATGTTATATATGTTTATTTATTTGTTTTACTACTAGAGCAATACATTTAGAATTAGTCGGAGATCTTTCAACAAAATCCTTCCTTGCGACACTTAAGAGGTTTATCGCTCGTAGAAGCAAACCGTGTGAAATTCATAGTGATTGTGCAACGAACTTTATAGGAGCTAACAAAGAGCTAAGGAAAGTTCTATCAACTGTTCAACGTGATGAACACCTTCAGGGGTATATTTCTTCAGAGAATATTAAGTGGTTATTTAATCCGCCCTCTGCACCTCATTTTGGAGGTCTTTGGGAAGTGGGGATTAAGTCGCTGAAACATCGCTTAAAAGGTGTTTAGGACCACTTATTTTAACATGAGAGGAATTTTTGACTTTAATAACCCAAATTGAATCCTTAAGAACGAGAATTTACCTCCGCTACGCTGGAAGCTAGGCAGAATTGTTAAAGTGTATCCTGGTCTGGATGACAGAATTCGAGTGGTGGACTTACGCACATCCAGTGGGGAGATAAAGCGACCAATAGCGAAGCTATGCCCTTTGCCATTTAATTCCTGATTTAGAGACTTTAATTTTTATTTTTCAGGTCTATTCAGCTTGATAATTTTCAATTTATTGTTTGAACCCCCTTGGGACTTCAAGGCTGGGGGTATGTTTGTTATTATGCAAATTGTATTTCTGTTGTTGAAATGAGGAGCGGCGCAGACGCAAATTTGCTAGTGTTTTTAAGCACGCGCTTGGCACTTCAATTGGTGCTGGGAATTACTGGAGTTCCAACGAGGCAGAGTTTCTTCTGAGTTGCGCTTCAGAACCTAGAGGTTTGCCGTGTTCTGACGCCGTTCCTCAGCCAACGTGATGTTTAAAGACAATAAAGAGATTCGGTCAACATTACGACTCTGAAGTTATTAAGGTACATCTCCGGTAATGTAGCAAATCTTCATACAGTCCACTATTATTAAACAACGGAATACAACACTGTATAACAGAAGGCAAGGATTTAGGTGCTTACATCAAACACCATCCACTTGGGGTGAGAACTTAAAAAGTAATTTAATAATAAATTTAAAGGTAGAAATGTAGTGATTGACTACATAATTCAATTTAATCTAACAAGCTGTCTCAGAAACCTACAATGGCAATATACTAAATTAGACGTTAGAATGCGTAGCCACTACTAAGATTAACAGCTGGAAGACAAAATAACAAACATGCGCTTCACTATCGAAATCACGCTCTGTTTACCCTTTTTGTTTCAACAGTTTAAGTACTCTCGTTCGCCTACTTAATTTGCATCCTGACGATGAAATGCGAGGGAAATAAAAGAATTCAGGAAAGGCTCAAAAATTAAAATAACTGTTAGTACAACTAAAGAGGACTCTATAAACCGAGTGAGTGAATTTTAATATTCACTCAGTTCCATTATCCAATTGTTGCAACTGTTAACAACTGCTTAATAAATTTTAATGTTCATTCACACAGTTGCGTTATCCAATATCGTTAGTGTTAAATTACTTTTAGTAACGGATATGGGGAATGGTGCTACTCTATTGCATAGAAGTTTTAAACTGTTGGCTAGCATAACCGAATGAAAGAATTTAAATTCACTCAGTTTATGGCCTTTATATTTAAGTTTTGCTAAAATGTTATTTAATGTACTCTGTTTTCTGCCTCTTTTCATCACAAAGTTCGCTCATTCCAAAATTTATGAAAATTTGATTGGCAAGTAGTTTTACTATCAAGTTTAGAGATTTACGAATAAAAGTGGAATTGTATGGCCTGCCTTTCCCCGTCCTGCCGACTGAAGAAAAACAGATTGTTGTCGACTCTAATGCTGGTCTTTTGGGAATACTTTAGATTGAGATTAGATGCTGTCTAGGTAAGTGTGTGTTTGAAAATTTGTTACGATCTAGGTAAGTTTGTAGACTCTACCTAAAATAGATTTAAACTGCTGAATTTGTATCAATTTTGAAAAGACGCTTTGAGTTTTAAATCAGGTCCAGGAGGGCTGGTACATTTATGTTTGTATGTTTTAATTAAATAACAAGTGGTGAGGTAATATAAACTTGAAGGGTTTTGAATTCTGTATTTGTTTGTTTGATGGTTAGATTCTGGTGATTCTGTGATTCTGGAGATGATAACTCACCTCACAGAATACAAGCACACCTTATTGTTATTGCATTGACCTAGCTAAGTTCTTTGGAACCCACAGGAAGTGTTATAGATTTCGTTATCAAACTATGTAATTATTATTAGTGCTCAATAACTACTTGTACTAACCGCTGATTAGAGGGCATTACTGGATTTGTGATTTGTCTTTGATAAGTTCTATTACGTACACTTGCTGCTTTATACCATCAGTAGAACTTAGAGAAATCTCAGACTCGTAATCTTGACCGAAATTCGTTTATTTTTCTTCTTGCAGATGTCATGTAGGCTGAAGTACAGCGACTCGCTAAGCACGCCGATGAAGCAGATGGATAATGGAATGAAATAAGTGAATTTTACAGTTCCCTCAATTTCTTTATCCAACTGCTACAATATATATATATGTTTCTAATGCATAGAATGAAGGAATCTGGTAATTTTTAACATCCTTCGATACTCGTCATGACTGAGAAAGTAGTGTTTGAAGGCAGGGCTGAGTTGAAAAGCATGATGACGTATTTAGCACAAATAAGCTTGAAGTATCACAATCTCTATTTTTACGCATATCAAATCATCCTTTTGCAGGCAAGATATTTCTTAATCATAGTTGAATACAATAAGTTCCATGTTTATGGGTTTTAAAGTACGACGTCATCTTAGGCAAATAAACAACAGCGTGGAACAGCAAGAAAATTGCCAGCAGGAAAAAGTAAGCGAAAGAGAGCTCTGCAATTCAAAGGTAGAAGGGAGGGAGTCAAAACGTTTCAGTTCGAGTTAGAAACGTTTTGGTTTACAATTATTTGATTGGCTAAAAGGTATCTGCATTAAACGCTACGTAACATAAAAAGACCTCGAATCCGGGAGAACAGATGAATTTAGGGTCAGAGCACCAAATCTAGAATGTTAATTTTGAGATCGACAATTATTTTTTTAAAGCGGCTATCGTATTTTGTTACATCTTACATATTTCCCCCCCCCTTCAAAGGAGAGGTCACTAGAGCAGGGTGGCAAAAAAGTATTCGCGAAGCAAGAGAACGTTTAGCATACAAGGTAAGAAATGAAGAAAAGTCAAGGACATAGCCTGTAGGTTTGCCTATACCCCTTCATTATTCATCACCTTTCTCGTACATAGATTACGCAATAATTAAACAACTAATTTACAATTATTGCACGTCCAATGTTTTTTTTTGGATGTCCAATGAAACTTTTGTATAATCTGTTGACTAAAATAATTCCACCAGGTAAATGTTCAATTTTTTTCCACAAAGTAAATATTCACTAAAAAAGTCTTTCAAATTTTTGTTCAAGAAAATATTTCTATTATAATATATATTGAACTGTGAACTTTCATATACTTTCCTATTCAGTAAAATATAACTTTCATATTTAGTGAAACTCATTACTGCGTAGAAGAAGACACTGGAACTTTTAAAAACTCTCGATGTGCGTCATGGCTGATGGTTAAGGCATACCGATGAAGATAACAAAAACTAGATTTTTTTATAAATCACCAAGCTTTAATTTCGCACATAATCAAATCATTTCTTAGACAGGATATTTCTACATCATGAGCAATTACGATATTCTTTATATGCACGTTATATCATGTTAGAATAAGAACAAAGGAGAGCATAGCAAAGTAGAGATGCTTGCAAGGCGGAAGCTAGCTAAGGAATGCAGAAGAATAATGACGTAATTAACTAACCCGTCAGCGGTATTTATACTAAGTTTGATGTAATTGTGGAGGCAAGCTATGATTGGTTTATATTAGTTTTAGTTGCCCTTTTCCAGTAGCGTTACGTAACATAGAAAGATCTCGAATCCGAGAGAACAGATGAATTTAGGGGGAGAGTACCAAACCTAGAATGTTAATTTTGAGATCGCCAACTATTTTTTTAAAGCAGCTATTGTATTTTGTTATACCTTACATATATATATGTATGTATATAAGATAAAAAATATGTAAATCAGCTTTAGAATGTAATTTAGTAATAGCCTCTTAATTCCTCATTTTTAATTTGGGCATTTCCTCTCTGTATTCTAAAAACAGTAATAACTTTTCTGGGCAGTGTCACTTCTAGATCAGTCTATGACACATGGCTTACTTAAAGCTTATGACGTAGCTAATTCGGAACCTGAACTCAAAATGTCGGGATCTGACACCTTCTCTTAATTAAACAACCTAAACCAAAACATTCTCTTAATGAGCCTTCATATTGGATAATTAAGCACTTTTGCTTCTACTTCTGATGCCACTAAGACGCTGCTTCTCTGCAATAATATCAAAAATGTAAATATTCTGGAAATAGTCACGTTTAGAGTGCCAAGTGAATTGTGACTACAAATGTCAGTTAAAATGAAAATGAAATTTAATCTTCCTCGACTGCTAAGTTTTCTATTCGTTACGGATTCAACATTCTATGTTATATGCCATCAATGTGTGGTGCTACATTATTAGTGCTAAATAACTACCGAATGTGGCATTAAAAATATCGCAAAAATTTCGTTTTTAATTAAAACTATATATAAAAAAAAAAAAAAAAAAAAAAAAAAACCTCAAATTCATCTGAGGAAAGAAAAAGAAAACCTCATAAGTGTAACGCATCTTAGCCATATTTTTTTATGTCATGCGTATGTCAACTTTGCCTATAATTACTGCTGTAATTTATGCGTGTGAAAATGTATCCCTGTAATTAATTACCGTGGTAAACAAAGCAAAACCTTAATCTAATGTTTCTGAAACTAATTTTGCCAAAGGATAATTTAGGGCCTGAAATATGTTGACATCATCTAAGAAAGATAAACAGAAGAAACTCTTAAAAGATTTTCTATTTAATTTCTCTTTCATTCTTTTCGCCCTTCCTAGTTATACTAGGAATTGGCTTACCCCTTGCATATTTTTTAATAAATAATATTAAAAACTTTGAAACCGTGCAAGGATTGGAAAAAGAAAGCATATTTATATTGATTTCAAATTTTCTCTCAGCGAATTTACGCTTTCTTCGAACTTTAAGATTAAAGTTGAATGAAAATGACTTTTATTAAAAAATTTAATCAAGCTACTCTTGATAAACAACAGGGAAAATATTCTTTGATTTCCTTAAACATCAAGATGTAATACAGAGCTGGTTACAGTTTATGCTATTATGTCACTAAAAGATTTCTATAAACTATTTAAACTTAATTATGATAGCAATAGAAACTTTTGTTGTACTCAGTCAGTCTGTGTGAAATTCAAAGCTGATCGGTTAATTTATTCTGAGTTAGCTTGGACCAAGCCCGAAAAAATTGTGTCTTGAGAAAAAATTTCAAGTTTAAAATTTTCTATGGGGGAAATTCACTCGAATAATGATTAAATTGATATATCGTTAAATAAGCTTAATCTGCAATTCCAGGACCGTATAATATGTATTCTGCTCTGCTAAAAAGTAAAGCATTCTCACGGTGATAAATATATACAAAATTACACAGTCAAATATTGAAAACTTTTAAAAATAACTAATTTTTAACTCGACATGGCAATTTTAAGAGCTATTTAAAGCAATCTGAACTTGTTTCAAGTGCTTTGTGCAGTTGCTGTAGCGGCGATAAAGTATAATTCTTGAGTGTGTTTATCATGTCCAGCTTAGGAAGACACTTCAGGCAACCTTGAAGACCTGTTTGTAAATTGGCCACCAGTTTTCCTGAACGTTTTTTGGATTAATGAGACAATTTCAGCTTTTCGGAATTTCATTCTTAATTTAGATTACTCACTTTTCTTTATTTTTTTACTTTTTCATTTTATCTCATTTTTCTTTAGCTTATTATGTTTTAAAAATTTTTCTTCATTTTTCAGTGCTGTTGTACATTTGTTTATTTATTTTATTAGTGCTGTAACTTACTTGTGCAAGCATCGTGGTATACTTTGTGAAAGGCGAGGAATTGGAATTAAAATTAACCAAAAAATAATAAAACTTAGGAGAAAATTTATTTCGGCTAGCTATAAAATAGATGTTGCTAATCAGTAATTCTAACCTTAAAGTAACAAACTGTTTAAGAATTCATTGAAAGAGAGGACTTTTCCAAAAACTAGATCCCTCCAAAAATATTTTTTCTTAAATCAAACATCGTGTAGCTTTCAAAAGCATGCCCATAAAATTTCATAAATAAAATAATATTTCCAAACTTATGTATCATCTTTGCAAAAATAATTGGCATAAATTTTAAAAGTTTATGTCCAACATCTAAGATTATACACATCTACATAAACATGCACAAAATAAAGATATTCAAGAATAGTTTTATAACATGGTTAAAGAATTAATTTTTTAATATTAATATTTATTTTCACAAAAATGCATAACTTTTCAGTTTCTTCTCTTCACTGTCTATTAATCAATGAGCTGAGACCATCTTAAATTTAAGAAGATATTTATCTTAAGAACATGATGGTCTAAGATTCAGTGAGAAGCGGTCTTAGAAAATTTCATTTTAAAATTTCAATAAATGTTAAAGACGGTCTTCGAAACTGGAATACTAAATTTGGTTTAACAAAACCACTAACGGTGCACATCCAAAGCATGACATTGTAGGGTTTCCCTTATTTTGCATAACAAATTTATTTTAAGTTTGATACCTTTCCTTAACTTCCCATAGTATTTTCTCGCCAGGATGTAAATTTAAAGTTAGGTGAAGTGAATATCTGAGTTTATTCATAGCGTCTTTTCGCTAGACAGCGTACATTTCGTTTCTATCTCGCTGTTACGGTAGTAGCCTCTTTTGCCATTTCGGATTATCGTCACCCCTGTTAGGTTTTTGTGAGTCAACCTGTTGGGTGTAATTTAACATGCTAATCCAGCACTATTTTATTTTATATTCGACTTGAATTATATTCTACGTTTTCAAGTTTCACCTCAAGTTGACGGTGTTTTTGTAACGCACGAAGATCGTGCCCTGCTATTAAACTTTGAATAATAAAGGGTTACTTTTCACCCTTCCTCTGTGCTGGTAATTCATTTACGCCTGTGCGAGAATTCGTCAGGTTCACGGTAAGATCAATTTTTGTGTTAATGTAGGATCTATTTTTATGTGGAATAACAGAGACAGATCTTACAACATAAATCAAGATTAATTTCTGAAAATCTGAAGCAATCTAAATAGTAATAATAAATAATGTTTTGTGGTCAAAGGCAGTCTCCCTGATAAGATTTAATATTTTTTCTTATATTAATGTGCGTCTCCATCCAAAGACAGAAGGCGCAATATTTTTAATTCAGTAACAAAATGTTATTTAATTTGCTGCTCTCCTTATCGCCACAAGGTTCGCTTTTTCTAGAATTTATGTAGATTTGAACGGCAAGCAGTTTTACTGTAAGGTTTAGAAATTCATGAATAGGAGAGTGAGAGTTTGCCATGTGGTCCTCTGTCTTGCCGATTAAAGAAAAAACTCTGTTAGAGACATTAATCCTTGCTTGAGTTTTGTATAGATTGAGGTTAGGTCCTGTTTCAGTTAGTGTCCTCGAGTTTGTGCCTCGATTTAGGTAAAGCTTGTAGTTTCTGCCAAGGTTAAATTAAAATTGTTGAATTAATAGAAACTGGAAAAAAAAACTTGCGTTGAGGTCAGGTTCAGGTTAGCTGGTAATTTTATGTTTGTATATTTTAATTTAATCACTCAGAAAAGATGGGATAGAACGAAGTCGAATTGTTTTAATTTTGTGTCCATTTGTCTGATGGCTAAATACCTGGGGATGAAAATTTACCTCATAGAACATAGGTAACACCTTATTGTTATTACATTGATCTAGCTAAGTTAATTGGAACCCATATTATATATTACAGATATCATTCTTTTTTCCTTTAAATTACAGACAAGGTGAAGAAAATTACAAATTTTAATAGTTTGATGAAATAAGAATCGTGCGAATCACTTAACGGGCAATAAGATTGCTAAAAATATTTCAGATTTTTCATTGATTATTCGAACATCGTCAGCTAAGTGCTTATGACCAATTCACTGCGACATAATATTAGTTAACAACTGAGTGCAGCTGAAGGACCCAGTGCTTTATTGAGAGGCCAAAATGTTCTTCGATATATTTTCTGTGTTTTTAAATACTAGTATTTTTTTGAATTTAAGAAACTCAAAATAATTTTTTTCAGTAATATTTTAGGGACGTTATTCGCTACTTTATTTCACCAAAATATTTCTGTTTATTACAAAGCTATAAGGAATTTAAATATGAGAAAACTTTTATTCAGAAAAACCTTATATTTAAATGTAAATTATTATATTCATTCTTATCCTTAAAATATTTATTTCTAAGTATTATTTTGGAAAGCAAGTGACCGCAAATATATTATAAATGTTCCTTTAAATTAAAAAAAATTACATTGAAACCTTTTGCTTTTATAAACCATTCAGCCTCAACAAATGTTTGTCTTATTTCTATTGAAAATACAAAATAGCTAACGAGAAACTTTTTACGATAACAGAACTCCATTTGTATGGGACAGAGAAGAATCAATAAAGAAAAAAGAATTTCAATTGAAGGACTGCTGAATGGCATTATTTCCTTTTAGAGAAAAACTCAAGAATTTTAACTGCAATTGAGTTTAAAACAACTTTAAGCTGCGGATAATATTGGTATTCTTACAAATGGAGTTCGAATTCTTTGAAACGTTGGATTAATTTTATCGTTATTTTTCTTCCAATGATATAAAAATGTTAGAACTTGAAATTAAAATTCAAGTCTGATCTTTCATTCCCAGAAAGATCATTTTCCTACACGTAAATATTGCCATTTCTGGCTATTAATAAAGTTCTATAGAAAGTAAAGTTATTTATTTACCATTTCCAGCATTTTCCAAATGATTGCTTTTCCGTATTAATTGCTTGTAAATCCCGTTTCCTGTGCAAAATTCCCTGCAAGAATTATTTAAAAAGAATTCTGAGACAAAGTACATATTAATCCTACACTGTATGAATTCTTACTTAGCACTAAATACAGTATATATACTCTTAAAAATGTTTGTGCAAAGAAAGGAAAAAATATGAGAAAAAATGTGGCTCCTTCTTACTCTGTTGAATAAGTTATTTATTTCTTGTTCTATTTGGAGGCAATATGCATCTCTCACTATCCATTTGTTCAGTATGAACTAAAATGAAGAAAATGGATATATAAATTCATTTTATGTACCGAAAATTTTATCAATAATTTACAATTCAGAATTAAGTATCTTAATGATGGTTTTAAGGGTAGTTTTACCGCTAGATAAACATCTGAATGCATGGTTACACTTGTTTTAATACAGAGCGAAACACAATGAAATAACTATTATTTTTATTGGATTTTATGAGGAAACAAGAATCAGCGTAATATTCTAAATTTGCAGAAATGACGAAAGAAAAGTCTGTGCTCAAGCGATAACAATGAGAAGAAGGAAGTCAAGTTACTTGCGCCATCTATGGATGAAAAATGAAAACAAATGTGAAATAATTTCCTTAAAAGCTGAAGGTCAAGACGGATTGGAACTGGGATGGTTAACTAGGAATGAAAGATTTTTATGAGTATGAAACTCCTCCAGAAAATCTACTTTACCAATATAGATGTTTTTTGAATAATTGTGGCTCCTGAAAAATATAAAATTTGATTTTTCTCTCCAGTATTGTTGACCAACAGAGGATTTATATGTTTCTTTATTTTTCCTCACATATGTTTCGTCTTCCTTAGTGCGAGATTTTAAGGCTGTCTTAGTTTGACCAATATAATTAAACCACATTAGCAAGGAATTCCTTATATAACTCAGGAATTGATATCCGGAGTCGGGTCTTTAGATATGGAACTGCGAATTTTATTGACAGAAGAAAAAACGACCCAAGAGTTTCGGTAAAATGGGTTCAGTTTTGTGGCTAATGGACGGAAAAAAGGAAATGACAGCAGAATTCTTATAATCTCCTAAAACAAGAGACAGCTTTAGATGTGGTGAGACGAGACCAATCGAACACTTATGTTAGGTGAAAAATCTCTGCCAACTGCAACTGCTTTTCAGTAGTTTAGCTCTTGATCAAGAGCCGATTTGGAGGAGCAAACTCTAATTGCACGGGAAAAAAGGAATAAAATGAAGCTATCTTCTGCTTAGTTGAATGTCACGATTTAAAGTGTGGTGGAAGGTAGATGAAGGTTTACGGTAAACAGTAGTACTGAAGTTGGAAGCGTTGCATGTGGCCAAGATATTAAGAAACGGAAGATAATTGGATGTCTCAAGTTCAAAAGTAACCTGAATAGTCGAATTAACGGAATTCATTATTGTAAGAACTTTAGTAATTCATTTTACTACCATCAAACAGAGCAAAAGTATCATCAACGTTGAGAACTACAAAATTTGAAATTTCGATTAATTTGATTCATAATAATACATTGTAGATATCAGCAAGGATAGCATTAAAGAGATCTTCCCATGGCAAATGCCTCAGTATGGTTGTAATACGTATTCTGAAAAAACAAAATGTGTTTGTTGCAAACAAAGTTGAGTAAGGGAAAGTAACTCATCAATTTCGATGCATGAAAAATGAAACACTCGTAGTCTGATTTCCAAACATTTAAGCGCACCTTCCTCTGGAAAATTTGTGAATAATGACCATGATGAAAATTCAAGGAGAAATATTTTTTAATTTATTTATAAACCATATTGCATTTTTATAATGAAAATGGTATTAACTAACAAAGCCGAAAATTTAGAAACTAAATATACAACTAACGGATGCGAGGTAGTGTCTAAATTTGATGCAATAGGGCGGAATGTAATACCATATTTATGAATTTTGGGTAGAGCATATAATTTGGCATTATACGCAATTTTTAAAAGGGGCTGAAGGATTTGCGAAGATTTAGTTTCAATTTTTATGTCTGAGAGGTCCGAAGGTGAAGAATTTTAGGTATCAGACTGTATAGGCCTTCGTTTAAAAGTTGAGCGACACCATCGGTGTAAATGTTTTTGTGCATGACCACATATGGCCGCCTTTTTCGCCCTTTGAAATGATAATATCTGTGTTAAAATGAATTTGCGTAATGTATTTTTTTCTCTTAAAAGAAAATTTACTGTTTAATTTCGTATTGTATTCGACAAGATGCTTAATCATTTCTTTCCGCGTGTCTGAAATTTTACTGAATTCGAAAGCTTTTTCAGTGGGAGCTAAAATATTTAGAATGTTTTGAGATTTGTGAAGAGTTAAAATTATATTTCAGAATTCATACTGAGCCGCCTTAGCCATAGTTGTTACACATTTAGCATCAACCAGAAGCCACGTCTGAATTAAGGATATTACGGACGGGAGTAACATTGCCTTCCATCACCCAACCCAATCAACAGGCAAATCCTGGAATAACATTCAGGTCACTTGGAAAAAGTTTTGTTAAAAAAAACCCCTTAAACTGGCTGTAACAACCTTCAGACTGCAAACAGTCATGATTGCATGGCACATCATCTGAATAAAATTGACATCCTTCCATCTAGTATATGTCAAATTTGTTACTCCGGACATCATGAATGCAGAACATCTTCTTATATGCCCAGAACTAGATAAAGAGTCTCAGAAACTTGGTGAGGAAAGCAAACTATACTGGAATGCCAGAACTTTCATGAACTCCTTATAAAGACTACATATCTTACGTTCCTTTCCTTTTTGTTTAAATTTTAACTTTTTGTTTTTTTTCCCATGTTCACTTGTTCTGGTTCTTGCTTTAAATGTTAGTTCTTTTTTATTATATATCATTGTTCTTGTGTGATACTTGAGCTGTTTTATATGTGTGGATTGATCCTTCTGATAAAGCCATATGTAATAGCGTATTTCAGAATTCTGCTTTGTGCCTCTGATAAACTATTATTAGAAATATTAATTACTGGATTTATGGATGTAATGCAAATATTTTTTGAAATACGTAAACGGAAGACTGTGAATGAAAGTTTTGGAATTTTTACACAAGAGTTCTTTTGCGGCGTTTAATGGCATTTTCAGCTCTAGGATTTTTATTCAATGGCAGCCAATTTCGGACACGAATTTGCAAGTTCCAGATGATGCTCATGTAGCTCAAATTCAATCTTGAATAATCGCCTACGTGTGTCCCTTATGATGGACCGAAGCAAGGTTAGTTTGCAATTTAGAAGAATTTCTAAACACGGCTGGAAGGTTTTTGATTAGATTTAATTTGAATGAAGTTGCGGACCAATTTTTGCGTTTACGCTGTGGTAAAAAGTAAAGGTGATTTAGAAATTTTTGTGGTTTCAGGCGTAAAATTGTGAAACGATTAATGGCTGAAGGCATGGTAAAAAGTGGCGAATTACAACTAGAATTAACTAACTAATAGAATAACGTAACAAATGAAAACAAATTCACACTAAAAGTAAAAAAAAATACAAAACTACGAACAATAAAAAATTAAAATAAGCAAAGTACTAAGTGAAATAAGAAAAAAAAAGAAAAACAAACGAAAAAATGGGTTAAGCTATAAATCAAACTTAAAAAGGAACTGAAAAAACTTACCAAAACCCATATAACGAACTTTTAATCAAGAGGATGGACACCAAGATGAAAATGCTGACACAGAAAATGGCGAAAACACTAATTGGAAAACTGTAGATTTGTTGCCTTATCATGTCCAATAATCGCTATTCCGCGTGTTATATTACCTCAGAACTATTGTTTATCTTGACGCATAATTCTGTATAATACTTTCGACATTTAGCACCAGTATGTTCATTACAGCTTTCATTCTTTCGCCCTTCATTTTAGTCGCGATGCACAGATTAGTGTCTTACCTGACCCAATTTGTTATTTTATTATACAAAATTCATAAAAAATGCATAAAATCGCCAAAACAGCATGAAATGCATGAACAATCAGTTGAGTTAGATAGATATACTATCAGACTCTAACTGAACGCACGACGTTACTAAACAGCAACACAAAATTTTATATATCCAAAGACCGAGACAATCTCGGTTCTGCGGCCATAAAATAGACGGATCGGGTTCCTGCTACCCGAAAGGTGCGATTCCGGAAGATAGTGGTGTAAGCTATCCGAATGGTTAACTCGATGAACAGGTTTGGACGGTTTCAGTGTGCTGCACACTCTTCTTGGTGGTACATGATGTCCACGTTCATGCCGGCGCAGCGATGTGGTGTTAAAGAATGTTAGATTGGGGAACT
Organism: Stegodyphus mimosarum; assembly: GCA_000611955.2. Taxonomy (NCBI): domain Eukaryota; kingdom Metazoa; phylum Arthropoda; class Arachnida; order Araneae; family Eresidae; genus Stegodyphus; species Stegodyphus mimosarum. The sequence continues at coordinate 1,077,875 of KK114222.1, read as the reverse complement.
CGAAGCTTTGCTGCAAGTGAGACTTTTTAATGCTCCTGCATGAGGAGCTTTTGATGTAAGCCCATCTTTCGCCTGCTTAATAATAGGGTAAATAGTAAGCATGCGTAGTGTTTATAGGATGATAATTTATTACAGAGATTTAGACATAGATAAAACTAGCCAGAAATGTAGTCATGGAATAAAACTATCATTTCTCTATTTCTTTCTGTTTCTACCAAACACTCATTTAATATTAAAATAATTTTAAAACAGCAAACATTATGCCATTTCTAAAAGACATTACGTATATAATATGCATAATTCGGAAACACTCACTACCACGTCATCAACTATACAGAAATAATGCATCTGATGACATACATGAATCTAAGAACAGCAAGCTAAGTTTCCCTTCGGAAACATCTCATAAAAGAAATAGTGTTTTGCGGGGTAGTATATTAAAACTGTGTTCTTCTTTCAGGAAAAAAAATTGAAAAACTTATCTACTACGCGTTAGATAGAGCGAGATGAATCTATTGTAATGATGGAAGAATTTCTCCATCCTTTGATTCATGCTCTTAAATTAGTTGTAAACTGGCATGGTAAGCCTATTAGAGGCCTACATTCTTTTAAATTCATGGAGAAATTTCAGTTTTGTCACTGCTTTATTTTCGATAGAAAAAATGTTTTTTCTTACGTTGTCCTAGCAGTGGACTCTATGGCTGCATTTCAACTGTGCGACGATATTTTAAAAGAACTTGCAATATTTCGCAGTCAGAGATAGTTTTGAACTCTATTTTCTTAAAATCGGAATCTGTTTTAAAACAAATAATAGATGAGGACTATAGACTTGTTTACCCACGACTAGCAAAAAACTCATCATCTTAATATTCCAGAAGATTCACCGAAATCTTATTTTAGGATAATAATTTTTAATCAGTTTTTGAACAGTGCTATTCTATACCTTAAAGAAAGACTCGCAAAACACAAAGCAGTTGTAAAAACACTAAATGTTTTAATCATACCGGAGAATGACCTCATATCTGCAGATCAAAGTAAATTAGAAATACTGAAAGAGGAATATTATTCAGATTTGTCAGATTGTAGTATTAGTATTTTATTGTAAAATATCAGCTAAGACAACTGCTGGCGCAATAGACTAGATTAACTCCTATAGAAAGCTTTACAAAAGTGTTAAGTAGATGTTTTCCAGAATGTCTATAAACTTTAAAAAATTTTAGCCACCTTTCCTGTGACAACATATACTACTGAAAGGTCATTTTCAGCTATGAAATATTTTTAAAAATACTTAAGAAAACAGTACATCCAAAAAATGCGTTTAAAATGATCTCTGGTTCTGATACCGGTACATACATAAAAATAGCTCTGTAAATGAAAAAGAAGTTTATAAATGTTTTGCAGAACTGAAAAAAGAGAATAAATATAACTTTGTGAAAACTAATACATACAACATTTTCATTTTGTGATACTCCCATCTTTTTAACCATTTTTTAAATTGTGATATATTTTTAATCGTTAAATGAATTTTATCAAAACGTAAATGATGCTGGATCGCATCGATTTTGGTAAGCAGGATATTTTTATTCTCACTGTACCTTTATTATTTTTCTTCAATTTTCTTTATTTTTAATTTTTATAACTTGATAAAAATTATATCAATCCTTGAACAGTTTGAAATAGGAGAAATTAGGTTGATATAAAGTATTCTTTAGTTTTTACTAAATGATAATTCTAAATTATAGAAACTGCTTCATCCACGGCAGTGACGATATGATCCTAATAAAATTAGTTTCTAAGTACGCCATTGCAACAGAATGCTACCTAAATATAGCCCGCAATTTCTATCTAAAGCGGAACGTTATCCATTAAATCTAAATATCTGCCCCACACTTGGAATAATTTGTATACAACCTAGTTCTTGTAATACAGCATGTTGTATTTCTACATTTGCAGCTGTTGTCTAAAAAAAGTGTTCCTATTCCTCTGAGATTGTAACGATTTCTTAGTCATATGGCTTGCGCGTACGAGTTTTCATATAAGTTTAACTAATTTGGTAGCATGCATACTTTTTAAAAAGAGCTAGATTTCATTTAATTACTTTTGCCTCCCACCAACGTACGTACACAAATGAGGAAGGTAACGTTTTCAGTCCGAAAATTCGATAGCGATTTTTTAGTGAATGAGTACGAATTATGGTAACCACAACACGTTTTCACTACTTTTTGCAATGATGTCTGTCTGTCTCTGTGGCTGTATGTATGTGTGTGACAATGTTTTCTCCCACTATAACTCTTAGATGAAACTTCAAAAATGTGTGTTTTCCGTACTTAAGTTTTCTTCATTCATATAAATATTGATTAGATTTTATGCAAAAATCGGCAACCAGAAGTGGTACTTTACTTAAGGCCCATAACAGTGTTTAATAAAAAGCCATATCAAAATATAACCCAAATCTTTTCTATTTTAGCATTTAAGTCTTTAATATCAATATACTACATTTTGGCTAACACCGATAAACCAGAATTAATATTTTATTGAAGTTTAGAACAGACTTTCGTAAAAAAATATGCTTTCAGATTATCCAAAACTTCTCAAATTTGGTATTTAAAATAGGCTGAGAAAAATAAATTACGGTTACAAACATTAAATAAGCTCTTGGAATAATGTGAACGGAACGAGAATAAGCTTAATATGAGCTCTCGTTATGAAGGAATTAAATGTATTATCTTAACGCTTCCTTTTGGGTTAGTTTTGCTTTCGTGTCGAATCTTTTCAAATAAAGCATGCTGCCACTAAATGTTATCGCTATGCATTAGTTTTAAAGACATAATATAGTTAATATAAATAATATAACGAATATAAGAAGGAATGTATGGCAATATTTAGCACTCTATCGTGAATTCGAAACATATGCTGCTTTTGAAAATTTTGTGATTGTTAAGTAATTGATTTTTGAATCCGAAATACTATATTACCAGTGATGAGGATACTTTCCATGCTATATTCCCAAATCAAAGCATGAGAATGAATATGTGTACATGAGAACGTACAGTTATCATTGTCCATTGTACAGGATTTATAAAATAATAAAAAATGAGTACTGTTTATAATTAAGAATGAGCCATAAAGTTTATAAACAACTTGGATTTTATTCGCAAATGATCAACGGAAATTAATAGTTTACCTAAAGCTCATTGTTATCCCGCCATTTTGGAAAGGAGGCCATATACTGGCTATGTTTGCATTTTGTTTGTATTTATTTTATAACTGAATATTTTCCATTTGCAGTTTTCTGCTCTTAAGTATTCAGCATTGCAAAAATTTTCGAATTTTAATTTCTCAGATGACATCCTCCAAATATTGTTACTGTTTATTTAAATTTTAAATAAACCATCAAGAAATACATGGTTTGCTGTCGTGGTTCAAATCTGAACTCATATGCGTTTATGGAATTATTAGACATATAAATGTCTGATTTAAATTTGTTGTTGAATAGTGCATTGTTCATTTCAGCTTATTTATTCCGACTGTGCAGCTATATGACAAATCAAATCGATATGCTTATAAGTTTAAATTGAAAGAATGAAATGCTTCAGAAAAGTAACTTCGAGAAAAACAATAGCCATTTTGTAACTCAAATGGTTTAAAAAAAAGTTTAAAAAAAAAGTGTTCTAGGAAACTGAATTTCACTTATTTTGCTGGCAACATGTTATGTATCCACTGCATCCTGAAACGTCTTTGAATAGTAGACTTATTCTACCAACAATCATGTGCTAACAGTCAGCACTGGCAGTTTTATTAGTGACTCCTGCCACTATTCTTCAGGATACGAGGTCACAATACGGGTCGTTACGCGAAGTAATGGCGTCCGCATTAAAAGGCCATCGAGAGACATGTGCTTAATGGTACTGCCAGCTCTTTTTCTTCCACCCTTTATTTCATTATCTGATCTTACTCACAAACGGATGTAGCGAAGTCTTAGATTCCTCTGCAGCTATAAGAATTCCCCATTTTTCTTTGATTGAAAGTGAGTTATCTTCCAAAAGCTCTGGATTCATTTAAGTCCCTATATTTGTAGAATTCATTTATTCGTGCATTACTGTTCATTCACTTAGTAATTTCCACTTTCTATGAGATTTGTAAAGTATCGTTTTATGGCTTTCTCATGGAAGTTGTCGTATTTTTTTTCTAGGCGAATAATACTGTTCTGGAAGAAGACTTTAACAAATCTTTGTACATCATGAGTATTTTAGATCATTTTAATGCCTCTTATGAAAGATGTGTTTTCTTTGTTATTACTTTTATCTTTATGGATCGTACTTCAAGAGAATATATATATAATATTTCGAACACTTATTTTTTTAAAATTTCTCATTAAAAAACATACATAATAAAACACAATAATAAAATTAATATAAATAAAAATATATAATATAAATAAAATTAATAGTTGTTATTAATTAAACATAAATCTTACAATAAGTATAAAAAGGATCCAATAATGAATCTTTTCTTTCTTAATTTAAAAAAAAACTGTTTAAATTTTTTTTATTTTGCTTAGTTTTAATTTCTGTTTTGCTTATTAAATATTTGTACTAATTACAATAGATCTTTGCACAAACATATTACACTTTCCCGGATAGTATAATCATTAATTTTTTAAAACTTTAATTTAATCAATCTCAGCTGCATTTGCGCTAAATTTTCATACTGTAAGTCCAAAATTTTACTCACCGTACTAAATTTTTGTTAATATATATACGCATATATAAGATCGATCATAATATCTATTGGATTCGAAAATGATTTAATGATTCGCTTCGCTAGAAGATATTGTAAAGCTCTATTCCATAAGGATGGTCGTAATGTGTGCATTACGTCTCGTAAGAGAGGTCATAAGAAGTTTACAGTAAATTCATAAGGATGTTCCATAAGGAGTACATAAGATTTCATAAAAATGGTCTCTAAACATTGAATTTAGGTATATCTCCCTTCACGTTACAAGAAAGAAAGATTGCATCAGGACATAATTATCAGAAGTGGACTGAAGACTAGTTCATTTTAGTAAGAGCTGTCAGACAAAGTTTGCCATCTCCAAGGGATGGGGGGAAGGAGAACGAATTCATCCAGTTCCGTTGATTGGGAAAGTGTTTAATTGATTATGATAGAAATCATGAAAGCCATTTGCATCAAAAGAGAGGCTTTTGTATAGGGCTTTCCGAAGGAAGGTGTTTGGTATTATACACTCAGGAGGAAAACCATGAGGATTTCATGCAGCCACAGCCCGTTTATCAGAATGAACTTCCTACGAACTGGTGTTTACACTGGCTACTTGTCCCCACCTACTTCTGTTGAAAAAAAAAGATTTTAAATTCATTTCGTTGAATTCTAATCCCTTCAGACATTTTCCTTCAACAATCTTCTCTGTAACAGATATTCATTGCAGACACACATGATATTAAAACTCTGCAAGGTTCTCATTTCTTTGCATTCATAGCTTCAGTTAATTAAATAAACTGCTCGCCGTTTACTAGAGAGTCTCAAATTATTGACGTGAGGAAAGCCTATAATTTAGTTTTTGTCCATTCTCAGGCGTAATTAAATAATGCTATATATGGACCATCCATGCAATATGGCAAACTTTTAGCTTTCAAAGATGTTACTTTTTGAAATGCCATAAGATCTTTAATTTATATTTCAAATTAAAACTATACACTGGAAAACTAACTGTATAAACTTTAAAAAACTTATTAAACCTACTTAAACGTTTTATATATGTGATATATTATATGGCTAGAATTATTGCTTGAACTCCGCGTGATAACGAAATTTTAGACTTTACATGTAATAGCATCTATTTTCCTTTCTTTGTCCAATTTATACGAAATTATATGGATTTGAGGTACGAGAGAAAAACTCCCCTACAATGTTTATAGCGATTTTAAGTTATTTATAAAACAGTAATTTATTTTAAAATGCAGACATTTATTACATATTTTTATGTGTAATTACTAAAAGGTAATTTTTGCGAAAATGTGTATTAATCCCAAGGACATTTTAAACTAACAGTTCCAACTCTGTTAATTTTTAATTTTTTTAGTTTTTTATTTAATTGTGAACATTGTTTTCTTATATAATTATAAAAAAATGGTAATGATGTTAAATACTTGATGATTATTACCACACATTACAAGTAATCATTCTAACTTGTAACCATGCGTCACAAGTAATCACTTGATCATTACCACGCACCATAAGTAAGCGCTTGATGAAAAATTAAACACTTAACTTTCCTTAGATGTAAAAGCTCGAATGTACTTAACTTAGACACTGAACTATGAGTTTAACTCTGTATGATACCAGCCATACTGACTAATATTTCTATAATCATGTAAGATTAGGGTATCATTCACGGACACTAAAAATGACATTCCTGGGACGAAATCCTGATGAACTATATTTAAGTGCCTCGATGCCGAGGTTTCCGTCGTGCAACGTGAATATAAACAAAAATCTAAAGTTTTATGAATACGTTACGAACCAAAGCGGTAAAAATTAATTAATTAAAAAATTATTATTTCGCCAACCAAGCGATAAATAGCCAATCTGGCGACTGGTTATCAATGAATGCATGCATTATACAATCCTTCTCTATCGTAAATTCGGCTTTCTGCTCATAATAGTCGATAAGTCTTTAACTCCGAAGAGAATATCCCTGTTTCTTTTTAATTTTATTTTTCGCTTAACGCATTTCAAAGAAATGTTCGTTCTGCGATCACATTTTTCTTGGAAATAAATTGTTTTCTTTCAGGTCTTGAAAAAACAGTAAGCCTGAGAAGTGAGGTACAATAGCAGCTTCGCATCTTTTATGTTATGAATAGATAAAGTTTTTTGCTTGCTTGAATGCTTAAATGAAATCTACAAGCATACAAATAAGCTAGAAATTAAACTTTTTTTTTCTTGGGAGGCGGAGTTTAGGGGAAATGAATTTTCATTAAGTGGTCTTGGATAATAAAGGCAGCTTTAAATTTATATTTGTCCGAATATTTAAGCCTGATGTACGATTAGTATGTTAGAAACTTTATCCCCAATTCTTAGATGTTCTGCAAGAAATTTTAATGACTACAGACCCGTCCTTTTAAAATGGGATTAGTGGGGGCAGCACTGACGCTGAGAGGTTAGAATTCAAATCCCGCGTAAGACATATGCATATTTGGATTTGATTGGATTATTATTGTGCGTTGATTGGATTTTGATTATTACTGAAGAGCACACGAAGATCATCTGATTTGGGAACGAGGTGCTTTTATGGAGGATTTTTTAAGAGAAACTTATTCCTTTTCACATTACACGTAGGGAAAATCACGAAACTTCTGATGCAGCTAACCCATTCTCTCGATCTGAACTCTAGTCAACTACCAGTGTTCAGAAGTTTGACCACTCGACGGCTGGCGGACCATTTGTAATATCTTTGTAGGTGTCATTATACAGGGAAAACTCTTGAAATTGAATTTCCATGGAAATGTAAGCTGATGGCATAAGCACTTTAATTCCATATTCTTAACAGGTGTGTTTTTTCGTCACGCTAAGTTTTAACATAGTCCGTCCAGAAAAAAGGAGAGAATTTCTCTTTTTTTTAAGAATATTTTTTATTACAATATTTGAACAGGGAACCGAGTTGTCTTTGTTTCCTTTAATTGTTTTATGGCTATGAATGAATTACTTGATTCCAAATTCTTTAAAATTTCTTTTTAATACCTTAAAGGTTTATGATTGTTTTCGCATGAAATAAAGTCGTGGCAGTGATAAATATACGTTTTTCCCAATCAGTGGTGCGTTTATCTTCAATTCAGCCGTGCTTTTTTTATTCTTTAAATTTTAGATAGTACGACTAACATTAAATTTTGAATTATTCTGAATTAATCAGGTAAATTATTTACCTGTCTTTTTCTTCCAATGCTCACCCGAGGCGAGTTAGTATCTTCTTTTCTTCCTAAAACTCAATAGGACACAGCATACTAAATGAATTCAATAATCGTCTTAATCAAACACCTGCTTGTAAAGAAAGCACAAGGAAGGCCAGATACCAGTAATATAGATAATCAAATCATCAAGGTTCTTTATAGGCAACTCTCATCACTGATATAGTCTCTATCTGCCAGCTGCTGGCGCCTACAATATTTTCCGTATGATACAAAAATTGGAGAGTTCGCATGCTTTCTAAAGGCTAAAGATTCGTCCCTCCTCATTTCATACAGACCAACAGATCTGTTTTCTGCACTTGGCAAGCTCTTACGGCGCACAGAATTTCACCATTTTCTGGATCCAATAAGTTTCATCAACGAACAACAACATGGACTTCTAAAATGTAAATCAGCAGAACACGCACTAAATGACCTTCTGCAAACAGTACGCTTAAATAAGAATAACAAATATGCAAACAATAGTATCTCCCTGGTGGCCGAATGTCTATAGTGTTTTAAAATCAATATAGTGTCCAGTATTAATTCTAAACCTGATCTGCAGATATCTAGCAGATCGCCGTGTACGAATAACTACAAACAGTTCGATATCTACGAAGAACATTTAAACAGGTTGCCCTTAAGTATCCTGCCTGGGACCTTTTCTGTAGAATTATAGCCAAAATAGCATTTCGTTAATTTAAAGGTCTGAAAGATGTCCACGTGATAGTGTATGTTGATGACTTTGTAATTACCATAGCTGGACGCTAATCAATTCAAATCAAGGCACAGCACTGTATTCTCAACCTTTGGAACTGGACAAAGCGACACAAAAGTCGAATTTCTGCAGCTAAAACTACCTAATTTTTAGATGTCAAACATTAAAGAGAAACCCATATATTAAAATTTCGGGGCAATCTAGCAAATTTGTAGGCAGCCTTAAATACTTGGAAATTGTCATAAACAATAGACTTTATTGGCTTTCCCATCTTAGACAAATTAAGAAGAGCGCAACTTCAAAATTCTATTATAAAGGTCGCACAACCAAGTTGGGGTGTTCCTGGTGAATTTCTCAAAATTTGGATAAAAACAGTCTTAGAGAGAATTGTCCTGTACGTGGCCTTAATCAGGGTGATAAACTTACCCAAAAAGAAAGAAAACTACTCAGTACAATTCAACAACTACTACTCCTAACAGAAACATATCGTATTTCCTAACTCTAATCTTGTAAGATCTTTCTCTCTTATTCCATATATACTAAGAATAGATCCTGAAAAGAACCTGGCGAATTCTCGCACAGGCGTAAATGAATTACCAGCATAGAAGGAGAGTGAAAAGTAACCCTTTATTAATTCAAAGTTTAACAGAAAAAGCACGATATTCGTGCGTTACAAAAACGCCGTCAACTTGTGGTGAAACTAAATTGTAAAATATAATTCAAGTCGAATCTAAAATAAAATAGTGCTGGATTAGCACGTTAAAATACACCTAATAGGTTGACTTACAAAAGCCTAACAGGCGTGACGATTATCCGAAATGGTCAAGAGGCTTACTAACGTAATAGCGAGATAGCAACGAAACACGCGCTGGCTAGCGAAAACACGCTCTGAATAAACTCAGGGATTTAGCCTATTAAATATTCACTTCAGTTAACTTTAAATTTACATCCTGGCGAGAAGATACTAAAGGAAGTCGAGAGATTTAGGAAAGGTATCAAACTTAAAATAAATTTGTTATGCAAAATAAGGATGTATGTAAATAAAGATACAACCTTACAAGTAATCTGAAGATCACCCATGGACTTACAAGTTGTAAGGGAAGCTATCATCACTAATGTCTTGAGGCTGCAGAAATCGCAAATTCTATGTGATCATATATATTCTCTAGAAGACTATGACACAACAATATGACATCCAACATTTTTGACAACCTGGATACAGTTCAGCTAAAGCAAATCAGTTGGAAATCCCAGTTTAAGATATTTACGGATGGCTCCAAAATGAAAAGTGGCACGGGAAGTGAGCTTTGCCTAATAGAAGATAGTCACTTGATATATACTTGAAGAAGAAGACTGAGAGCAGGTAATTCAATCTACCAAGTTGAAATGGTTGCTCTTAGGAAAGTAAGACAACTAGCCCCTAACTTACATACTAACTAACATTCAGTCTCAATCTTTTCAAACTCCCTGGTTTAACGGCGCTCTGTAACTTGATGACCAGAAACAGCTTTGTTCTCTTGGTACAATAACAGTTGTTAAATTTTCATTCCTCATATTGTTTTTAATTCTTATGCGTCCCGGCACATGTGGGAATTCAGGGAAATGAAATAGCAGACAAATTGGCAAAAGAAGCAGCTGTGGCCACATTTGCACAACAGACACAAGTCCCACAACCAATTTTGCATCTCAGACTTCTACATGGCAATCCTTGATGCAACAATGGCAACTAATATGGGAAACGGTATTAATTGAAAGAACTTTCAGAATGGCTTCAAAAGTATCAAATAATTTATTAGGTAAAACGAGTTGGATAACGTGGTTCCTTACTGAACAACTGAACACGGTCTACTGTTCTTTCTAGCCTATTTTCATCGTTTCCAAATTAGCGAAACAGATCTCTGCGACTGTGGCAGGTTGGAAGATCCAGAGCACTACGCCTTTGAATGTCCAGAAACTGAAGAATTCCACCTCAAACCAGCTCATTCAAATTGGTCAGCCGGGCTCAGGGTCACTCTAAAAGATAAAATTATACTAGCCAGGTTGGCTAGGACACTTATGCACTGCTGTAAGCGATACTGGGCAGTGTTACAACAGCACAATGTTTACTATCGACTAGTTTTCCAACAGAAGACATAACATTTAATGAACAAAATATAAATACAATATATAAAATTGGGTAGTTATAATAAACTTCAGTGATACAACAATCGCTCTTGTAGTTACTGTGTACAGAAAGATATTGGTAACAGACATAATAGCACTGGATATTTTAAAACTAGCAACTTTAGCTCCATATTTGATAAGCCTCTGACAAATATGTATTTTTATCAAATATAGTACATATGTATGTGTACTAATCAAGGGATTTCAATCTTACTAATAACAAATAGCATATAATATTTATAATAGCATGTACACTGACTGCTTGCATTTTACCTGGTTTCAAACGTATGTTTCTCATTTTTAATCGGTAGTAAGTCTTGATTAATCACTTGTTACAGTCCTAAGTTTATATATAACATTAATTAGTATTTATTATTTATATGCATAATAATATGCTTTGTTTATTTGCTTGTAACAGTATTAAATATATGCATTGCATCAGTTAGTCTTTATCACGTATATGCACAATAATACGCATTGTTTAGTTTTTGTAACAGTATCAAATATATGTGTTGGGATGGAAAGAGCTTTGATGTACATGCCCAGTAAAAAGTAATTGCAATTATAGAATTACAGTATAGTATACGTATATATACTGAGCAAGGCTTTACAATCTTATTACTAATAATAAATATTGTACAATTGTATCGTATCGTTATATGTATGTACTTTACTGGTTTATTAGTGTTTTGGTATTGCAGACGTGCACAATATTTTGAAGTTCTTATCTAATGAATTGTATCACATTTTGTACAGTATTATTTTATTTGTATGTGTGTAATAGTTTATTGCCATGTATTTATTTTCAAATGGGGTACAAGGGTATGTTTGCAAGAGTATTGTATTTCGAGAAAGCAGAAAAAGACAGCTTTGCTTTTAAGCCAAAAGAGAAACACATGTACTGCCACCTTCAGCTTTATAGTTGTCTACTCAAAACAGAATGCTTTTAGCCGCATGGCTCACTTTGCTCCTTACAATATACACTACGCCAAAAAAAAGGTGGGACAGTTCTATATTTTCCGTTCTACTGGGCCGATTCACAAAATTCAAACTACGTTTTTCATGTCTCGAAAGCGCGACTTAAAATATGTTTTAGATTTATATATACCGTTGTTCTAATATAGGTATTTTGTCACAATATCGGACTTTTTCTAAAATGACATGCCAATTTTTTTCCATATTTCTGTTCTACGATACAAATTATGCGAAACTCCCAGTTTTGTAAAAATCGCACCAGTAGTTTTTAAAAAATTGGCTTTCAAAATTTTACTCCTCAATGTTAATTAGTTTGGTATGTATTTATCAATATCTCTTTTTTATGAAACTTATTTGATTCTTTCCTACACATTTCGAAATTTAGGTTCATTCCAAATAAAATTTACCCCATTTTATGATTTATTTTTAAAATTTGTATTTTTAAATAATTTTTATAAATTTTTCGAAACAAATTTTGAGTTATAACCTATACGATTTTTACCATCATCTTAAAGTAGATGTATTTCTAAGCATACGTGCAAAAAATACAGCTCTTTACTCAAAATTTCCGAAGATATACGTGAATTTATATATAGGCGCATTTTGAAATTTGGCATATTTATTGAAAGCAGTAATAACGAAAATGCGATTTACGCACTTTGTTAAAATTATTAGAAAGTAAGAACGATGTGGCTTTTTTTCCGCTCCTGCACAATGGAAGAGACAGGAAAATAGGCTGCCATATGTTAAGAAGTTTGCCTAGTGAATTATTCTTGGCGCAAACTGAAAAAAATTCGCCAAGTTAAGTTTTTAAATTTCTCCCTAAATTTCACATCAAATTTTACAAAATTTAGTATTTAGGCATAATTTGAGTCGTAGAATCGAAATATGAAAAAAATGGTATGTTATTTCAGAAAAAGTTCCATTTTGTGTCAAAATACCTCTATTAGAACAAAGCTATATATAAATCTAATATATGTCCTAAGTCACGCTTTCGAGACATGGAAAACGCAATCTGAATTTCGTCAATCGGTCCAGGAGAACAAGAGATATAGAACTATCCCTTTTTCTTTTTTTTCCCCTTTTTTCTTTTCTTTTCCCTTTCTTTTCTTTTCTTTTTTTTTTTTTGGCGGAGTGTATTTCGCTGCTCTTTGCTATAAGGACAGCTTCTGTATCCGGACTTTCGAACAAAATTAAAATCAGTGGCAGGTCTTAAACAGGCTGATAAGCACAAGGCCAGCTGACTTGTCGGTGGAGTAAAGTAAAGTAAAATTTACGTCTAAGGTGCAAGAAATGTCACCAGAAGAAAGTAAGGCAGAAATATCAATCTACCCACCTGCTAGGAAAGGTGATTATGACATTACATGACCTGGATACGATGGAAGGATTTGCTGCAATATCCGAACTGATCGCTGAGTTTAAGGAAGCCATGAGTACAGCTGGCTGTGAAATTACCACGCATTTTCGTTCCTGTCTGCGACAGTGCAATATACGGGAATGTTTCATTAAAAAGTGATCTATGAGCGCATTTTTTCAAGTTACAGTACAGTTATAATATATAATACACTGAAATGCTTACGTAACTATGTGCTGTAAATGGTTAACGTACTGAAACTATATGCTGTAATGTAATGTAACTATATGCTGTAAATGTTAACGTACAAATTATTCCAAAAATAAAATTTGAGTTACAGCCCACTCCCCAGTGAACACGAATTTTTTAATACGATCTATTGATTTTTTGGTCCCTTTAGATTCGTGTTGACTAGGCTTTACCATGTTGAATTTTTAATAACTTTTTTTAAACTTTAATTGTAAACTCTCTGACATGTTAGACTATAATCTGAACTTTTCAGTTTTATGCTTTTTCACTTTATTTATTTTTCAATTCGAAAACATTTTAATATGAAATACTAATGATTAATACTTCTTTGAAGGACTAGACTGCAATAGGAAGTTTTCAGAACATACGTTCTTTTTTTCTATATTTAAAATTATTCTTAAATAGTTTATGTGAAAATCATAGTTGGGTTTCTATAGTTGGACTGAGAAACACTACTAGTTAATCAAATTTACACGGTATTACATTACTAGTTAACTAAATTCACAGGAGATTTAATGATGTTGAGAAAAGAACGGCTTCCGATAAAGATCGGATTTATTTCGACGAAACCTTAAAAAGTCCGGCAATAATCCGGCGTTTGCGACACATCGGACACCTCTTTCTACCCTGGATGGCTTCTCCGACGGACTTTTAACGGCTTCGTCCTCTTAACAGAAGGTTACCGGATATAAATTTTGCTCTTGACAGTCCAACATTTGTTGCTGACACGATTTCGCTGCTGTCTAGTATTTAACGATGATGGAGTGCTGAGGGTGACGACCTTTAGAAAACAGCCCTGGTTTAAAACTTACTTTTTATATGTTTATATAACATAACAGTGTGTCACAGTGTGTTAACCATTTAATGCCGAGTTCTTAAAATAAACCTTTTTTTCCAGCTTTTGGGGCCACATTAAGAAAAACTCAAATTTTAAGAGGCAGTGTTATATTTGCAATTACATGGAGAATAGTTTTATGTTGCTCTGTGGCCTTAATTTTTTGAAGCTGTTGATTTCCGAATTTAAACTCTTGATTTCTCGTAGAAATCTCGAGATATTTGGCCGATTTATGATAAAAAGGGACATAATCTCACTTTTTTCTTCATTGTATGCAACTTTAAAGTAGAAAACAAAATTTTATGTTTCATGTCTTTAATTAAACGAAAGGAGCAGAAAAATTTTAAGTAGCGAAAAATATGAATTAAGGAAGTTTTCATCCCCCACCAGTGCTAAAGCGATTAATACTGGAAAGCTGTCAAATACTAGTAGTTTGACACGAGTTCGAACTCAAGCGAATGGGCTGCATGATCGGTTTTCGTAACTTTGCTCATGCGTAAAGTAAATACAAACTACTTCCCCTTAAAAAGTCCTTCACGAAGGAATAACTTTCCATAGGTAGATGACTATCTACAATTGGTAATGAAGATAGTTTCTAATTTTTTTCCCCAAGGTTACCAGTTGTATTACAATCGAAACGATATGACGTGTTGCAGCTGAAAGGTGTAGTAAGAAATAAAGAAGTTTGTAATTATTTTCAATGCAACTAATGCAATTTTTCTGTGTGCAATAAATAAAAAATAGACTAGGTTATCATTATTTATTCTGAAGCTTTTGTCCGTCTTAGAAAATTTTCGTAATTTATTTATTTTAGATTAAATTAAAAGTATGCTGTTTGGTGTTTATTTCCATGTATCAGAGTTATTTAAGTAAATAGTGTTAGATTGGGTACTTATCTATCAATACGATTGAATTACAAAATGTAACCAATAGAAATTTCTTGTAGTTACCAGCTTCAGATTTCAGACAGAAAATAAATTTGAATTTTTCTTTGCATCATTATGATTATTGTTATATTTGCTTCGAAAAATATGCAGTAAAAAATTTAATTAAGGTTAAAGAAAACTTTATATTTATAAGGTATTTTTTCTTTCCTTTTCGCATGCTTCGTGGTATGACTGGAAGCACACTCGGCGCGTATTTGGGAGATCCGGCGTTCGAATCCCGGTGAAGGCATTACACATTTTTCCCGTCGCCTGCATCGCTATAGACTTAATGACTCCACAAGAGGCATCCGAACTAAAAAAAGGTTGCGGATGATAATTCGTCACCACCAGGATTTATCCTCTAATCCCCAGTCGCCTTTAAGTATACAAGGTATTTTCTTTTTCCTTTCCCCTTGTCTTCGTGGTGTAACTGGAAACACACTCGGCGCGTTTTCCAGAAAACTGGAGTTCGACTTCTTGTGAGAGCACTACAAAGTTCTCACGTCTCCTGCACCGATATAAATCTAATGACTCTACACATTTAAAAAAAAGTCCTATCCATCAGCTGCTTTCATATCGTGTATTTGGGGTTCTTGCAATTTTAGTCTGAGACCACGGATTTAGAGGACATCAAGTTTTTATGCTTTTATAAATACATATTTATTTAAGACACATTACAATTAACTTTCTTTACACAGTATTGTAATTTTATCTACGGTACCTTCATTCAAGAGATTAAATAAAATAGCTTTAATAAAAATAAGATAGAGTTCTCCCACCTTCTTGTGTATGTATTCAATTTTGCATCCTGTTACTTTCATTATGGAGTTTAAATACTAAATAAAAATAATTCTACAAAGGAAATTTTAAAGTTTTGTGAAAAATGCATTCGAAAGTTATATGGTTATAAAATCAGTTATATGAAATCGAGCCATTTCCTACTTTATGCAAAGTTATCTGAAATGACTGCGACTAACTCACCTTCAGATGCTGCAGCTATCATAGTTACAAATAGGCTTTTCTTCTATTAAATTACAGAAAGCATTTTGAGTAAGATTACAAAATAAGAACTTGAGTTTCTACTTTTGAAATTATTGCGGAAATAGGCAATAATTATGGTGCTTAGAACAATAAAATAAGGGCTTAAGTTTCCAACTTCATAATCGGGATACAAATAGGTAATAAGTATGGTCTTTAGAACATTAAAAAAAAGTATAATGAATAGTAAAGTTGGAATGAAAAAATTATGCCCTTAGGAGAATGAGCAGACCGCGTATACGTCAGGGGAAAATATGCTACAAAAGAAAGAGCGAGGAAAAAAGAGCGAAACTCGGATTTATGTCGGCTTTCTGACCTTCCTGGTGGAAGCTTCATTAAGGGTTAGCGATGAGAGATCCGGCCGCCAAATACAACACACGCGATATCCCAGCTATGGTTGCTATCTTGTTGTCGCCAAGCCATCGCCAAATGTTTAAGAATAATGACTTGAAAGCAATAATTCGTATTAAGGCAGACATTGTTTATATGAATACAAATACATATTATTCAAACTTCAAACCTTGATATTATAAACAGCATATTTTCTTTTTCATATATACTTTGCATTAAGCTATAAAATACCGAGGTTGCGAGATAAAATGCATTCGAGGTCAAAGAAGAATATTAATTATATGTATTGAAAAAGGAGTCGTAAAATTTCAACTTTGTTCTTCGACCTGTGCTCAATAAGGTCACCAGTCCCCGTGATGTTCTAGCTGTTTTGGTGTATTTACAGTTTTTCCGATGAGAAATATGAATTTGAACCAGCTCTGCATGAATATAAGCAGTCAACAGTAACTTGATTATAACCGGTTCACTTCAAAAGCATACCAGTCAACTCTTGATTAACTAAGGTAATATCGAGACGATATCCGCAGTTAACTCATAATCAGCACAGGAAAGAGGCATATCCTATATCATAATTAAAAGAGAAATACTGTTAATTCACTTGTATTTTCAAGCAGTTTATTCTCTATGGAGACTAGAGAACATAACTAGAGATTATGGGACCCGGGACAACTGATGATTAATGGGCCACACTCTTCATTTTTTCCGTCAACGTTAACCCTTTTTTTTTACAGTTATGATCAATGATTTTCTTAATAATTAAAGTAACTTTATATTGTAATGTATTTTGTGTTTATTAACCTGTTATTATGATATTATTCTTTACTATAACTTCTCTTTCTGTACTCCTCACCAGAATGCAAATTAGGTTTGCGTGTATTTAAGCCGAGAGTTCTGATTGTTTATATTAGAGCTTCTGGCAACAGTATCTTGGTTTTAGATATTCTCCCCATCTCTGCTGAAATTTATATTTCAGCTGCTTAATATATTTTTAGCTAGCTGATGTTTTAAATTATGTTCCACTAAAATTCTGAGCCAGCTCGATTATTCTATTTTAGACGTAGTCTCCAACAACATTCTTGAGTATTTTGTGAACTGGTTAAGCTGCTGCAATAACTCGCTGTTTGTTTATTAAGATCTGCAGGAATTTACCTTCTAATTAATAAGAAATCTTAAAATACACTTAAATTGAAAGAAATATTTTTCGGTATATATCTAATTGACCTGCGCTATTATATATTTTCTGTCTGTTAAGGAGGCAAATTCATTAATTATTTTATCAAGGTTAATTTTTGTGAGTCCATTATTCTCTTTATGTTTTAAACATTAATTAAACAGTCTAAAAAAGTTTTAAAAATGTATAGTATTTATTCTATCAGCTTAACTAAAAAAGAGTACTTCTAATACCCCTATAGTATATACTTCAGTAACAGTTAATTCTTTTATCGCATACTTGAACATTACAATGTAAAATAATACTGTTCCGTGAATTTTGATTTTTTTTTCTTTTTTCAGAAATGAAATAAGCATTTGCCTCCCAAATTTCTCCTTCGGAACATGAATATGCAATTTGTTTTCTTTTTGTTTAGATGTTACATCAGAACTCGTGTTCCATTGGGATTGGCTCTTCTTTAAGCTATAGCAAAATTCGTGTTACATTTTAACACCTATAAGCAATAAAACTGGCGAATCGACAACCTTGTATTCGGCATAGATTTTGTAAAATCCCAATCGATTTCGAGGGCGAAACGGGTCCCCCTTCATCAGGAGCAAAAATTCTGCAAAAGGGAGAAAGCGAATGTCAATCATATATATACCCTACAAGCGACCAGTGGAAAAGCCGATAGCGCCATCCGTCGGCAGAAATTGTAACGAAAAATGAAGAGTTAAGTTAGTAGAATTTTGAAGGCATCAGGCGAGACTGGATTGGAATTGAAGTCATTGACTAAACAGGATAAATATTTGTGAATGTGAAAAGCTTCAAGAAAATCCAGTTTCCTACTAGAACCAGTATTATGTATAATTTTAGCAGAACCCAAATCAGAATTGTGATTGAATTTCCAACTATGATTAGCTACTGAAGATTTGTTAATTTCGCCTTTTCGGACGTAAGATTCATGTTCTTTTATGCGAAACTTTAATGTTCTTTTCGTTTGGCCAATATAACTTAAGCCACACTGACAGGATATGCTATAAATTCCCCAAGAATTAAAGTCAATAGAATCTTTAGAAATAGAATCTTTAAGAACCGTACCTCGGATTTTATTTATAGGCGAGAAAACAACTTGAAAATTAAACTTGTGTAAAATCCGTGCAATTTTGTAACTGATAGAAGGATGAAATGAAAGCACGACAAGGTTATTAATGTTATTTCTGACATCAGAATGTGCTCTTAGATGGTATGATGAGAACTTTCATACAGCTTTATCAATGACTACTACGGGAGAAAATCCTCTGTCATATCTTAAATAATTGAGTTCCTTAGGAAGAAGAGATTCTGAGGAACAAACTTTGAGAGCTCTAAATACATAATAGTAAAAAGAAACCATTTTTTGCTTAGCCGGGTGACATGACTTAGTATGGGGAGGTAAACAAACAGAAAATACGGTAAACAGTTGTGCTGAAATTAGATTCATTGCGGATTATAAGAATATCAAGGAAAGGAAGTGATGGTTGGGTCAATCGAATTTATAACAGATAAAATCTGGGGTAAGTCTTCCTTATCTCATCAAAAAGAGCGAAAGCGTCGTTTACGTAACGAATCCACAGACGAAAATATAGTTTTTTAAATAATTTGACCTCAAAATAGTGCATGTAAATGTCAGCAAGTACAGGACTGAGGGGTACTCATAAGTAGTCCTTCTATTTGGCGATGATATTCATTTTGGAAAACAAAGTGAGTTTGACTCACAGAGTCTTTAGTGAGATAAATTAACTCTTCAGTTTCAATATGTTTCTCACATATTCAGCACAACTGTTAACCGTAAACCATTTTCTCTTTGTTTACCTCCCCATGCTAAGTCATGCCACCCGACTAAGCAAAAAATGGCTTCTTTTAACTATTATGTATATCGAACTCTGACAGTTTGTTCCTCAGAATCTCTTCTTTCTAGGGAACTCAATTATTTAAGATCTGTTGCCCTTAACCGAGAATTTTCTCCCGTAATCGTTGATGAAGCTGTTCGAAAGTTCTTATCGTGCCATCTAAGAACACATTCTGATGTCAGAAATAACATTAATAACCTTGTCGTGCTTTCATTTCATCCTTCTATCAGTTACAAAATTGCACGGATTTTACATAAGTTTAATTTTCATGTTATTTTCTTGCCTATGAATAAAATCCGAGGTTCGGTTCTTAAAGATTCCATTTCTGACTTTAATTCTTGGGAAATTTATAGCATATCGTGTCTGTGGGGCTTAAGTTATATTGGCCAAACGAAAAGAACATTTAAGGTTCGCATAAAAGAACATGAATCTGACGTCCGAAAAGGTGAAATTAGCAAATCTTCAATAGCTAATCAGAGCTGGAAATTCAATCACAATTTTGATTTGGGTTCTGCTAAAATTTTACAGAAAGCTGGTTCTATTAGGGAACTGGATTTCCTTGAAGCTTTTCACATTCACAAAAATTTATCCTGTTTAGTCAATGACTTCAATTCCAGTCCAGTCTTGCCTAATGCTTTCAAAATTCTACTAACTTAACCCTTCATTTTTCGTTACCATTTCTGCCGACAGATGGCGCTATCGGCTCTTGCACTGGTCGCCTGTAGGGTATAAATATGATCAACATTCGCTTTATCACTTTTGGAGAATTTTTGCTCCTGATAAAGGGGGACCCGTTTTGCCCTCGAAATCGATTGGAATTTTAAAAAATCTACACCGAAAACAAGTTTGCCGATTTGCCTGCTTTATTTTCCGCGTCATCGTGTTTCTCTTGCGTTTTGACCTATAAGCAATGTTTGTCTAGAAGTTATCAAATTTTTAGAATTTACCATGGCTGAAATAAGGAAATTAAATAATCTTTTTCTTACTAAATTTCTCCTCCTGAACTCGATTGTGAACTTCATTTTCTAAAACTGGTTTTTATTTAGAAGGTACAACAAAATTTAAAAATCAATATTTTTCTTACTAAAGCAAACTTTTATTTATTTAGTTATTTATTTATTGCACAGAAAAATGTAATATACTTATAACGAGACATTAATGAATCCTTGTATAAAACGTTATAAGAGTTTAAGGCTTTAAAACTGCGTATGTATTTCAGCTTATCATTTGTAACTAACTTGTACCCTATCGTTCTCACAAATACTCAGTATAAAAAGTTTTCCTTACTTGCCATTACAGAAAATATACGAATATTTTCTGAAAACCTATATATTTGTTTATCAGCAAAAATATACAGGAACATAAAACACAATTTTATACTATTTATTTTTTGCTGAACAGAACTAAAGCTTCAAACACAAGTTTTTAAACATCTTCTCAATAACTTAGGAAATGCAGTTATCGATCGTTTGTGTTTATTAATGGGATAGATTTCCTTGGTGTTTGATAGAATTAGTATTCATTTTATCATATGAATGAAACAGATACTTTCTTTAAATTTTGATCATTCACAATATTCACCCATCTAGGCAAAATCCCATATTTTCTGTCATTATTCAGCATTCGTAGGAACGTAACATTCCCATGAGCATCAGTTTTCTCAAAATTTCCATGTTGTTGAATTTTTTTGCTCTCAGTAAACAGAAAACGAGCGAAGTAAATGCAGGAGATAAGCGCATGAAGTCAGGAAATGCTTTTCAAATGTCTTTCCGCTCTAGGAAGGTGAGATTATTAATATGTGCTTATAAATATTCTTCAAGTTTGGAGAGCTTCTGGAATAGCTTCTAGTGTATAAATTCTCAAGTCCCAAAAATGAATATAAAGAAGGAACAAATAATCTCCCCAAATGCATTTTTAAATTGCAATAATTCCAAAATGTTGCTGTGTCAATACGCATTTTCGAACAAGTTTACAACGACAAACAGTCAGTAGTATGCTATGTATTGTTCAACTTTTGCTGTCTAAACCCGGCTCAGTTTTCATCGAAAACATGCAGTCACACAAAAAGCCTTTTTACTCAGATAGAATGAGTCAGGAAATTAGAAAACAAAATTTTGAACTTTGAAAGAAAGCAAAGTTTATACTAAGATACGAATTAAATAAATCCTATGAATTAAATAAATAGAGATAAAATGTTTCAGAGACGAAATAAGAAAGGTATCAAATAAAGAAATAAGCAATGTATGTGATAGTTTAAAATTATCTCCTAAGATTTTCGCCTTTTCTAGAAGAAAACTTTAGTTTGACAAATGGGAGAAATTCAGAAAATTAATTTAATCTGAAATTAAAAAGAACAGGAGACTAAAAGGACTTGAAAACACATGTTGATGATTTGATTAATGAATCATATGAAATAATAATAATATCAAAGTAGATGGTAAAAATATGAGAAGCTATGATGGAAAATGACATGACTTTTCTTTATGTAGGGCTTTTGTCAAGATCAAGGAGAACCGATTGGAGAGTAAACTTATAGAGCCATTAGTATTTTTGAAGTTGGAAACACGAAAAATGAACAATGCCTCACTGGAACTCGAGCTGGGACTTCTCGAAGACTAGCCGAGTGTGCCACCGTTACACCACGAAGCCATGCAGGAAGGAGGAAGAAAATATTTTATAAACTCTACACATGCACTCCTGTATTTGTATATATTGTATACATTTTTCTATCTCTATTTAATTTTTTTTGTGTGTGTGTATTTTGTGCATCCATTTTTACCTCTACTATATTCCAATCCATTAGGATTCTGGTTTGATCTTTCAAACCTTGGAGAAAGTACTCTTTTCTCTTCCGCATTTGTTAAATTTTCTCTTCTGGG
Source organism: Stegodyphus mimosarum (assembly GCA_000611955.2). Classification (NCBI taxonomy): domain Eukaryota; kingdom Metazoa; phylum Arthropoda; class Arachnida; order Araneae; family Eresidae; genus Stegodyphus; species Stegodyphus mimosarum. Next base: position 1,055,384 of record KK114222.1, on the reverse strand, counting down.
AATCTCACTTGTTGTATTTTACGTGAAGTGCCTTTAGGGAAACATTTTTATTGAGCCAGATACATTGCGAAATTCGCGGTATCGCTGCGTAACGTGACTGATACCGGTTCATGACATAGCAAGCATACGTCACCTGAGCTTCTCATTGCTCAATAAGTCCATCTCCCTCAGGCTTTTCTACTCCTTGTGACCCTTCAGATCCCTCGTGGAGAAGAAATAATGTATTCTGCTAACACTTAGTTGTTTCATAGAGTACTTATCCACTACTTTAACAAAAATTTTTATCCTTGCGTGTAAAGGCAAAACCCCTGACTCTATAAGTTAGTCCAGGGCGTGTTGGTACAGACAATAATCTGCTCATTGCTTAAGCAGCCCAGAGGATCATTCGAACTATTTGATTAGTACCACTGTGTAATTTTCTGCATTCAGTGGTTACTGAAGCTACTTCATACTAACTCAATATTACTTCTTAGAATATGAGTTTAAATGAAACGTGTTGTATTCAAACCCCTGTACACGCTTCTTAAGCTTTTGTATAATGCCTAGACATAAACTTTGCATAAAAAAATTTCGGTCGATAAGATTATTGAGCTCCTTACGTTTGTAAACAACCTTTTATTTTACTCTGCATATAAAAATAACTATTTCATTTAGTAAAATATTTACTATGCTTTTTAATGAATAAGGCAAAAGCAAAAAATTATTAATAATCTACAAGATGAATGAAACAGAAAAAAATAAACATATTTCCGCTAGAACGAAATACGAAGCATGTCAATTACATGAAAAAATTTACTTAGTCTGAAGGAAAGATTAATGTAATTTAATTCAAGAGCTAAGTGCAAATTTAAAATATTTGAGAAAAGCAAATTAACTCGGGCTTTTTCAGAAGTAGGAATAAAATATAGCAAACGATGCATTTTTATTTCTATTTTTGATCGGGAGATTTTTAACTAATAAATATTTTAGCATTCTATTAACATTTAAATATCACTGCGTTTATTACCGTTTACTTTTAAGACCTTTAGATAATTCCTATTGGTAGTATTAGTAATTTTAACTTGTTTCTGGAAATTGTTTATTTATACTTTCTGGAAATTGTTTATTTATACTGATTTTAACTTTATTTATACTTTCTGAAAATTGTTTTCTTGTACTGATTTTTAACTTGTTACTAGAAATTGTTTATTTACAGAACTGAATAAATGTCTGTTATAATTATTCTCGATGTTAGGTTAATCAATTAAGGAAAGAAACTCGAGAATTACTTGCCTATGGCGGGGACTTTCTAAGGAAACTGACTCGTATTTACACTACATTTGAGAAAAACCTCGACAACGTCCACGCACCAGGCAGCCAGCCCATTTGCAGGAATTTGAACTCCGGTTGAACTATTAGTGTTCAGTGGCTTTCTCGTTTGGCGGCTGGTAAGCTTTGTTCTTTGTAAACACATGTGTATATGTTTGAATATACAGGATGAGGTAAATGTTACTCACCATGAGGATTTTTATAGTTGGATAAAATAATTAAATAAATAGATAAATATGTAAATTCAGATTAAAAAACAAATAGTAAATAAAATATTTGTTTTCATTAATAAAATAGTCCTTACACTTTATGGATCAGTGGTGCATAACTTTTAACTTGACGAAAGCCAAATTAGAATTAAAAAATGTTGGCGAACCGCAGTTATATATCGCACTAATATTTTAGTTATAAATGCGTGTAATGCGCAAACTGTAAAAAAGTGGGAAGTGATATTTGAAAAAAAAGGCGTAAATATTTACTCTTTATGTTGTAGCGACATTAGGTTATTCCGAAGTTGGAGACATGAAAAATAAGCAATGCCTTCGCCGGGAATCGAACCCCGGACCTCTAGGTTACGCGTCGAGCATGCAGACCACTACACCACGAAGGCATGCGAAGAAGGTGGGAGAAATACTTTATATACTCCCCCTTTTAAGAGGCAACTGGGGTTTTGGGGACCCAATCGCCATATCCCGGTGGTGGAGAATCATCATCCACCACATTTTTAGTTCGGGCGTCAGTGTAGAGACATTAGGTTATTCCGAAGCAGGAGACATGAAAAATGAGCAACGCCTTCGCCGGGAATCGAACCACGGACCTCTCGCTTACGTGTCGAGCATGCAGACCACTACACCAGAAGGTGGGAGAAATACCTTATAATTTTATTTTATATTAAAAATTCAGTAGTTTTAATGTGAAATTTGATAGTGCATGTCTTCTGCCAGTTTATTGCAGTCTGGCACGTGCGATTTTACGGCTAAATTCATGCAATTATTCGGATGTTCGTTTGTTATCCTGGATCTGAACTTTGATTTTAACAAGTTCTTTCTTGAAAAATCACTTTTCATTCTTGAAAAATCAAAAAGCAGGAGTTTAATATGTGAAAAGTTTCTGTTAAGAGTGACTGTTTTTTATCATCTATGAGTATCCAAAACCTGTTTTTGATATTCTTGTCTTTAACTGGGAATCAGATTGAAAATCAATTATGTCCACTAATTCAATTTTGATTTAAATGCCATTACGTTTCCTATTAACTCAATAATACTCTTTCTTTGCCCTGAAGTTTAAGATTTAGTTTACTCATTTTAATGCTGTGGGTGGTGGTTGGTTTTATGGAGTATAATCTGAAAGGCTATGATGCGCCAAACACAAGTTATATATAAAATTAAGTAAGAACAACTCACAAATTTAAAACAAAACAGAATTATGAAATAGAATGAAAAAGTGGATGTTCAGATGAAACAAGTACATGAAACTTAGACAATGTTATAAAACCGAATTTGATAGATTTTATATCATGTAGATTGCCTCATAAATTTATATCTTTACTTCGCCAGAGTGGACTGTGAGCGTTAAACTGTCCTAGATGGATGAAAGGGTTAGGCATCTGCTCTAAGAGATCTCGTTGATCGATGCGGTCATTCGGGGGCAAGTAGACTGAACAGACTGAAACCAAAATACGAAAGCTGATTATAGTAACAGCTTGGAGGCATATTGTCAAATGGAGATTATTTGACAGCTAAGTGAGGCGAGAAGATCAACACCTCCACTGACACGGTCACATGCTTGATTATCTCATCTAGTGAAAGAATACCTCCGAAGCACAGCTTGTTGCAAAGGTTTCAGCATAGATTCTTGTACCGCCAAGCACACAGGATGATGATATTGATCATATATTTGATATTATCAAGATTTTAGTGGAAGCCGCGAGAGTTATATGAAATGAGAGTAGCCATTTTATTTCATGTATTATCTTCGGTCCTGTTTTTTAGTCTTTAGAGGAAGGAGGTGTTTAGAGAATTCCATATTATCTGAGTTTGAAGAATCAGAAATAAAGTCGTCAATTGAGCTATTGCTGAGATTTCAATTTTTGCTAGCTGTTTCTCTGTTAAGACGTTTTTCGGACTTTTTTAATTACTATTTCTTTCACCGGCAAAAGAAAAATTTGGGCATACTTGTGAACTTTCTACTATCCTCCTGGCTTCAACATAAGGTATACTATTAGTTATTTTTGTTGTATGAATTTCCCTTCCAGATTTCCATATGGGGCACTTTCGAGAAAATGCTGGGTGTACCCCCTTGCAATTTACTCACAATGCTCAGCAGTGCAATTACCAATTCGTGATCAACCATCGAGCAGCAAGCGTGCATAAGCTTGCGACGATAGGACGTCTTAGAGTGACCAAAACGCTGACATTGGAAGTCGCCTAGGGTTGGGAATATATGCATATATTCTTGTACTGGGAAAAGAATTAAGATATTCGATCTTACTAAACAATTAAAATATCCGGTCTTAATATTCTTAGGCAGATCAGGCGAGATAAAGATCAGGATTGCATGTTTTGTGTCGTCAACTGATCTTCTTGTAATATCTAATTTTCTTCGCTATCATAAAATAAAAGGATCTTACCAGGAAACCTGGCGACTTCTTGCACAGACGTAAATAATACCAGCAGAGAAGAACGTTAAAGTAAACCCTTTATTATTCGTCAAACTGTTAACACAAATGCACGTACTTCTTGCTTACAATAATACCGATGGCTGGAGGTGGAACTTAAGAATAATTTAACAATAAATTCAAAGATAAATAGTAACGCTGGAATAACAAGTTTGTTTAAGCTAACTAGGTTGACTCAGCAACCTATCCGACGGTATACTTATTAAATGGCAAAAACAGCGTATCAGCAACTCCATGTAACAACAGCAATGACAAAATAGTAACGTGCGCTGGCTACTGAAATCACGCTCTGAATAAACTTCTAGATTCGTCTGTATTTATACTCTCTTCACTTGACTTACCAAATTTGCATCCAGGCAAGAAAATGCGAGGGAAAATGAGAGGTTCAGAAAAGATACCAAACTTAAAAAATAATTTTTATGCAAACTAAGAGAAACCCTACAAATCATCTTGATCCGCCCAGCACCACAGACATTTTGTTTGTTGTTTAAGCTCACAGATGAACTGTTCTTAGGAGACAAATAGAAGATCGACTTCCGAAATCACACCTCGACAGAAGTTTAGTGTTTTGTATTTCGTTGCAGTGACAGTGGTGCCCAAGATTAGTAATTTGAAGAAAGGAAGCAGACTGGTTGGCCGAAGGTATATCAATAAGAAAGCCTCCTGAACGGAGACGCTTAATATTTCTTGGCTCACCTATACTTAATTGTGTGTATTTATGTATCAAAAAGAGAGACATTTTTTGCAATTCACCAGCGATACAAGATATCACAATGTAGAGACATTAGGTAATTTCGAAGCAGAAGAAGTGAAAGATGAGCAATGTCCTGGCTGGGATTCGAACCACGGACCTCTCGAATACGTGCCGAGTGTGTTGACCACTACACCACGAGTGTATGCGAAGAAGGCGGGAGAAATGTCTTGTACACTCCCCTCTTTTACAGGACGACTGGGGGTTAGAGGACCCAATCGCCCAATCCTGATGGTGGATAATCATCATCCACCACCTGTTTTAGCTCGGATGCCACTGTAGAGACATTAGGTATTTTTTGAAAGTAGGAAACACGAGAAATGAGCAATGCCCTCTTCGGAATTCGAACCACGGATCTCTCGAATACGCGCCGAGTGTGCTTGACCATTACAACACGAAGGCATGCTAAGGAGGCGGAAGAAATATCTTATAACAAGGAAAAAGTGGATAATTTTTAGATTCATCGGTAATTGCTACAACGCGTATTTTTTTAGCATTAGATATTTCATCATTTTCAGTAGTAGAAAGGATTGGATTTGTTTTTATTTGTGTTATCGACACGATTGGATTTTTCGTAGAAGCCATATGTGAAAGGAAATAAATTCGTGTTCGAGCGCCCCATCCACCACAGAACCCAACAAGTGAACACAGATTCCTATTATTTATTTTGGATTTTTTATGTGTGTAAGGAAGGCTAAGTCAGACAACCAGCCATGATCATTAAGTTCTTCACGAGTTTCGTTTCTGAAATATAAAAACTGTTTTATCTCTGTAAAAAGCTCTAGAAACAATTGTAGAGTTTTTTTCCTTACTAAGCCATCTAATTTCAGAATGTAGCATTAAGGCTAAATACTCAGCATCAAATTCATCAGTTAATGCTTTGCACAATATACTATGAAATGGTCTGATACGAAAAGAATTTACAATATTTATAATAACTTTCATCTCGTGTTCATAACATACAACTTCTATACACAATGCTTGCTGACGTATGATGCCGTGATGGTTAAAAATTTTGGAAATTGAGTATTATTCTTACATGAAGTGATGAAATCAATAGCAGAAACAATCATAGCAAGTATATCGTCTAATTTTAAGGGAACAAGTGTTTGAAGCGGAAAATTAATTTCGGTTGTATGCTTTTTAGTAGTTTCGTATATGTCCATTCTGCAAGTATTGTTTTATAATTGCAAAACGGACAGTAAATCTCACATCAATGAGCAATTGTTAAAGACCATCCTTATAAAAATATTTACTTGAGCTACACTGCAGATACCTGATGATTCATCGTACTGTAAACTTAAAAAACCGCATTTTTATAAATCATCTTTTACTTGTCCTCTGACACTTTCAAGCATGGCTTCGATTCAGCGTATGACGGAATTTCTGGGTAATTTAGGCATCTTTGGATAGCTGACATAATTTCATTCTTATGTTTAGCTTTTTGAAATAGCATACTATAAGCATTGCATCTTTCATTATATTGACATTCTCAAAGCATGAATTGCAGGTATAGTATGTGCAACCTTCTGATGCAATCGTAGCAGCCTTCATTTTATTTACGGACTTGGTAAACACTGATTGTTGGGCAACGAATGGGCTTTTCAATTCTCTCACTTTACATTTTTATGATTACTTTTAGAAAGTTATTCAGTATTTTAGAAAGTTATTTTTATGAATTGTTGTGAAATGATGTCATTCTCTGCTGTTTTATTTTGCAACTGAAACTGTTGAAGCACAGATCAAACAACTGTATTTGTTTCTAAAATTAATGAAAATATATCTCTCTTCTCATTCATAGTTAAATATAGGTACGTTTTTCTTTTTGTTTTCGGCTCATATGCTACAAAATGATTAATATCTACTAAAACTAGTGATTAACATACATAAAAGAAGCGAATATGTTTTGTATGTCTATGAAACCTCCAAGTCGACTACTTCACAACTTCAAAAATTAGTTATATGTTGGCCGGAGTGTGTTTCATGCAGGTTACCACAAGCGACTGACGGTGGCGCTGCAAAAAACTAGATGTTGCGGGACAAAGGCATCAGCGAATGAAAGGCAGAGATATCAGCGTAAGGATCAGTGAATGAAAACGAGCGTTCAGTTCAATCTGAAGCAACACACCGTGACGTTGATGATGGCGCTTGGAATATTGACAGCAATGTTGGAGCTCAACGTCTAATGTAAATAGCGTGCCGTTTATGCCTTTAAGTGTATAATCCGACTTTCCTTTCCACTTTTTGGCAGTTGACTGAGCCCATCAGCGGCAGAGCAGTAAAGTCGCTGAACACTGTCAGGTCGATCTGGGGTTCGAATCCCGCCGAACGGGCTGGCTGCATTGGTGTTTTTGTAGTTTTCCTCATGTGTAGCTTGTATATGAGCCAGTTGTATTTAGAAAGTCCTCTACGAAGGCATCCATCCCCTTAGGCAGATAGCCCTTGAGTGTTTTGCCACCGAAGTAAACCTAAAATAGGCAGTCGACTTCATAAGACTGAGAAAGGACCAGATGTGAGCAGCATCAAAAGTTCACGCTAGCCATGTGTGCTTCCCGAGTTGCCAGTTAAGAATCTTTGATATGAACCATTGATTACACATATCACTACAATGCAACCCTTGCATCGCTTATCATTTTCAATACAGAATATAGAAGGTGTGTAAATAAAGTAATGAGACTGGAAGCTTAGCGATCGATCTGGTAATACTGTTAACTTCCTGTTTGGAAGGAAATATGAGAGATCATTCGATGGACAGCCGGTATGAGTTTGAATTTTATAGCTTCGCATAATTGTCCGTAGGATTGTTTTTTCGTAATTTGTTTAGCGAACTTTTTCTCTTTCTGGAAATAAGTTGCGTCAGTTTTGATCAGCATTTTGCTTTAGCTTCAGACTTGAGCGCAATGCAATAGAAACTTTTGTAAGGCTTCAGCAGACCTATGGGAATGTTTTGTGAAAGGCCCAAGTTTTTAAGTTGTATTTTCACAAGGAAGAAAATCGACTGAAAGGGAACGAAAACTGATGAAAATGTAGCCAGAATCTGAGCTCTTATGGTCGTAGCTTGACATGTAATATGACCCCAGAAAAGTTGAATTTGAATGACGCCATCGTTTATCAAATTCGACAAATGAATTGGGGGTAAGGAAATTCCGTGCGAAAACTGTTTCGAAAAAACTTTTGGAAAAATAGCAGGACGGATCTTGATATTTTTTGAAGCGGGTTGAATGATCCTCATTTCTGGAACGTGTTGTTGTTAATGACGGATTCTGGGATTCGAGTTCGACCCAGAAAAAAAAGCGTCAGAGTGAAAAATGGCACACTTCAAACTTACCAAGACGAAAAAAGTCAATAATGATAAACTCGGAGATCAAAAGTATGCTGATTTGCTTTTTCGATCAGCGAATCGGCTACAGAGAGCTTGCGCCTGCAGGCCAGATGGTGAAAGAGCACTTTTAGCAGAAGTTCTTGAAAGACGTCGAAGAAGAGTTATATGTATAACCACCGAAGATCAAGACCAGCTGGGTGCTGTATTACGACAATGCGCCTTGTTGCACTGTAATTTCAATTAATGAATTTTTGACAAGTAAAAGTTTCCCTATGGCTCATCAGTTCCTTTATTTCTCCGATTTGCGGATATGTGACTTTCTATTCCCAAGATGAAAATGCACTTCAAAGGGTGTTATTTTGGAACGCTAGAAAGCGTAAAACGGCCATAACTTATCAGATGAAGGCAGTTTCAGTATCCGAATTCCAGCACTGCTATGAAGAGTAGAAAGTGCTGCGTGTCTTCCCAGGGTGATTACACTGTTACACAATGCTGTACCTATTGTGGCTTGCCGAGGTAATAATATTGTAGGAGACAATGCGAGACTGCAATTTTAATTGGATAAAAATTATAAACAAAAAGGTCTCATTACTTTATTTACATGCTTTGTATACTTTCGATTTATTTCAATTTCTTTCATAGGTACTCTGATTTCTTTAGCAATAAAGTTGGACTTTCTTCCAGTTTAAATAAAACCGTGAACAATAATATTTGAAAATAAATTAATGAATACCGAGTACCTTTTTAATTAAAATGTTTTACTAGCAAATGTTTCAATCTGATATTTTTCAGATTTCTGTTAAAATATGCTTACACTTTTAACATTAATAAAAAGATTCCGACTTATTTATCTTCAAATGTGTTCAAAATCTTCAAAAAGCTCTAATTTGAATTTTGCATCCTTTGTCTTTCAAAATTAATATTCACTTGTTAAAAGTTAGATGCAAACTTAAGTACTTTATTTTCAAAGAGCTTAAGCTTGCATCTAACTTTCAAATTCATTATAAAACGAAGCATTCCTTTTAATCTGAGTTCACATGAATAAGTTTAGCATTCACTAACGTCCAGTTCACAACTTCCGCAGGTTTGTCGCAAAAAATTTGGCTCTGTTCCATTTCGGTTGTTACATAAAATTTTCTCAATTCAGTTCCTTTGTGTTTTTACGAATATTTTTTCATTGTGTTCAAAATCTATCAAAAGCAAAATGTGTATTTCATAAACATATTCAACTTTATTCGGTTATAATTTCGACATTCTCCAACAATTAGTCAACTTAAATAAACTATAGTCATTAATTTAAAAATTAAACTCCTTATTAGAGAATCTACAATTAGTGTAACTTTTTGATTTTGATTAGCATAAAAAAATCTGATAAAGCAACATGGTAAATTTAACAAACATTTTAAGATCAATTTTAATTTGAAGAAATAGTTAAAAACGGAAACATTTTAAAATTATTTCTTAATACTTTTAGAGTTTTTTGACAAAAAACGTCCTTCTTTTCTTTTTGTAAGCTGCATAATGTTTTTTGGCCGTCTGAATAAAAGTTATAGATTCGTAATATTTTAAAAAATTAATTATCGTTACATAAGCAACCATTTTCGTTCAGTTTATATAATGTTTAATGTGCATAAACTTCTATCAGAACAGAATGAATATTTATTTCTGTTTTTGTTGCCATTCTGGTCTACTATTATCTTGTTCCACACACCAAAATAAATAGCATCCAATCGGCCACAATTCTTACTTAGTACTTTTTTCTGGGACTTTAAGGAAAATGTGATGACAGTCTAATCCTGGTAGCCCTTCAGCTGCCATTAAGCGAACTCTAGGCGCATGTAGGGGGTAAAGGCAGTAAAAGAGGAAGGGGCGCCCATTAAACAACAGGGGTAATCGAAGGAAGACGAGTCCACTCTTTTGGGTCGTAAAATACAAGTACGAAGTAATTTATAGGCCATATGGGCTGGCGGATCTGGTTAATTTCTAGATGAATTGATCCTGTATTTTGAGTGACTTTATCGAACCTTGAACATCCCCTGAAACTCATTCAAGATGCTATAATCTCAGAAACTAAAATTACATGAATACTTTTATGTTTCTGTTTGCTAGATTAGATGGATTAAATACTGAATTAATTTAATATTGAGACAAAGTTTTATATGAAATGGAACATGCAAGATCCCGGCATGCGCTAGTACAGCATGTCTTAGAGCTAGAATCTAATAAAACAATTAAACCAAGTGGTTATCTTCATAATACGATTCCAATCACAAAATGCACCTGAAAATATCTAACGTTCCTTCATAGAACTATAGAAATGTAAAATATTGATGCATTACATGAAGATTTCAGAAGGACGTTAGAACACTGAAATTCAGATTATTCTCTAATAATATTCGCTCACGGTTTTCGACCATACACTTTTTTGTATAGCGAGTTAGAGCAGTCTTTCGAGATACATCATACAGCTACTATAAGTTAATTTATTATAACTATTCTGTATTATTACTTCTGCCTCTCAAATGGCAGACATTTGACATATACGTAGTGTTAATATTTGTATTTGTTTCAATTATATAAATATTTATTCTTTTTTGTATTGGTAGCTGCATTTTATGGTAAGTATCTGTACTATTTGGTTTCGTTACTTCTAAGTATCTGTATCTGTATGCTCAGTAGGAATAATGAAGTATTTGTTTACTAATGAAGCACATAGCATTGTTTTCTGCGATTAAGTCACTAACAGTTGATAGCATGTACGTGATGTAAATTTAGATATTTATGCATGTACTTCTACTGCATGTATTTAAACTAAATGTATTTGGGACTGCTTCAATAGTTGTGTGTATATATTCAGTTTTAAGTACTAGTATTTAAATACGGTACGTATTTGTATTCACTAGTATAAATTAAAATGTATCTATTTAATACCGAGTCATCTTTAATTATCTTTAACTGTATTATTTTAATTATCTTTAAATCATTAATTAGCTTTTGGTCTCGCTAATGCTATAAAATCATGGCCTGTATAACATAATGACGTCTGGGTGCCTGTTTCTGGAAGTTTCCTCCCTAATATGTCACGGCACGTTCATTCAGTGTAGTGCATTTTCTAGTTTATTCAAAAATACCTACTGACCTGCATCAAATTTCGATCTTATTATGAAAATTAATGCTGTTATTTGGAATGAACAACAATCACTCAGCATAGATGAATTCATCTGTCTTCTCTTCCATATCCCTGTGAACAAAGGGATTCGTTGCGCAATCACATTTATGTTAGTTTTCATGAACAATTGATTTACATTAGTTAACTAATAAATTCTGACCAATTCTCTGTGCGAACATTCATCTATGGTTTCAGTGCTACGAGTGCCATTGAAGAGAAAGAGGAATGGAAATAAAATAGGGTTACTGCTTCACATTTAGCAAGTCCACTTATAAAGATTTATAAAATTCACTACGTAAACATATGAACCTTTTGTATTCTATTTCTGACGGGTTAGCATCACTGATCGAATAGCCAATGATTCTACCCTTTCCCATGTTTGATTTAATTTGTGCTTTGTTAAATTAATTAGTGTTAGAATTGTATATAAGGAATGATAGCAAAGAAGTAAAAATTTTGACAAGTGTTCTATGAGCCGCTCAGTGCCACGACCGAATAGTTTTGACACAGAAGACGCATGTGGAGGATTTTTTACATGGTAGAATTATTGGCCGCCTAGAATGTGGGCGTACTCAGATGGAACTATCCGAGGAACCTGGAATAGTGCCATCTCTAGGCTTTGGCAATGATCCCAAAATGTCAGTAGACATTACAATACAAGTCAGCAATGTCAGTAGATGTTACAATACAGGTCGCCTCCGAGTTACAACGCCGAATGATGGCCGGTATTTGGTGTAACTGCCAAAAGAAGCAGACGGAGCACAGCATTAGACCTGTCTCGTCAGCTATCTTCAGCCACGGGTACAACAGTTTCAAGGCAAACCGTGTACTGACGACACGGTTTACCTCGAGACAGATTGGTCTATATGCTCGCAGACCTATCAGATGTGTTACGCTCACGGCAACTCACTACTCCCAGCGGTTAGCCTGGAGTTGAGAACATGCAATGTGGACATCGTCACAGTGGGTTTGTGTGATATTTTCTGACGAGTCCAGGTTTAGCTTGCAGTCTGATTCACGTTGGACTTTCATATGGAAAACTCCAGATATTCACTACCACCAAGACAACACCACTGAACGACACTGTTCCGGTGGTTCAGGATTGCTGGTTTGGTGTGGAATTATACTGGGCTCCAGAACAGATCTGCATGTTCAGATCGGAACCATGACAGGCCAAATTTATTCGGATATTATTCTGGAACAACATATACGTTTGTTTAGGTTCAGGTATAACTGCTAAAAGAAGAGGGATGGTGGTTAGAGGTGCCATGGGCTCAGAATTTCTGTTTATAGATGACAATGCCCGTCTTCACACCGTGAAGATATTGTAAAGGAATGCCTTGAATATGAGGATATCATCCGTATGGAATAGCCAGCCTACTCATCTGACTTGAATCTGATACAGCATGTGTGAGAAATACTTGGCCGACGAAATGCAGCCCTTCCAGCACCTCCTACATGTGTACCAGAACTTCGGAGAACATTGCTTGCAGAGTGGAATAATCTTCTTCAAGATTAGCTCGATAATTTGATACTCAACATGCTTAGGAATTGTACGGATTGTATTTCATCGTCTGGGGGACATACAATGTATTAGCCATCATACCAATTACGTAATGTTATGTTTTTTTAATGGGAGATATTTTTTAGTTGCCCCTGGGAGCAAAAATTGTAGTTTGTATAAATGATATCATACATACACCATCTTTTTTGCTCTTTTTCTTTTGTTTAATAAATGGACTTTATGAATAAGTCACGTTTGTTTTATTTCTGAACCTTTATTTATCAGCGCTGGCACTACCTTTAATTTATAGACATGAGTGTATATTAGATGAAGCATCCGAAGAATCAAATTCGATCTTGAAGAGAAGAATTAATTCTACTATTTCTTCTATTCTGCTAAGCAAATGTTCCAAACATTCGTCAAAAACAGCAAATTATGTGACAATAGCTAACAGAGGAGAATTATGACTAATTTATGCAATATAAAACAAAGAATTCCTTCATTTTCTTTAGTCCCACAGGAAAAAGTCACCAAATTTTCCGATTCTTAGCGATTCGCAAACAGAAGAAGTGAGTAATAAAGTTATTCAATAACAAAAGAAACTGTTTCTTCTCCCTTAATGTGACGAAATCTGCTTAATTGTATTCTTTAGTAAACTTAAGTATATGCAGTAGGAAACGTTAGAAACTATTAAATATATTTGTGAGAATGTGAAATATACTTTTTTATTTGGTCCATGATGGGATAATGTGATAAATATGCATCATGTTATTACAGTTTTTAAAGATTACAAATAGCTAACAAAATAGCTACAAATAGACTTCTAACAAAATTCTGTAACCATATGGATATATATTTATAATTATATGAGCTGTAAAGCTCTAATTTCCTCGTTTTTAAATTTTATGTATATGTAATATTACATAAATTCATCGTTCATTGATAGTATCATCTATAAAAAGCAAAAAATTATAATTATTGTTTCAAATTTTTATATCTTAATAATGTGTCTCCATTTGTTGAATAAATGTTGAATGCTTATGGACATATATCAGCTATATACAATGAAAAACACGCAGAAAACAATTATGCTTATATAACAGCTGATAGTGAAAGAAAATTTCGTATTTATATTACTCTTAAATCTCTCTAAGTATAATGAGCTCTTCTTTAACTGATATTAAATTAACTCTATTAGAAAATAATAAATCCTCCATTGCCGAGATCTCTAAGAGGTTGCTCTCTGAGAGAGACCTATATTCTGAGAACATAAACACAGGCAGTGAACATCACCTTTCTGAGACTAACACATTCACAGAGTTCGAAAATCTTCTAAATCGTGGATGATCGCATTTAGAGAAAACTTACTGTATTTTTAATAATGCATGTACAGTGATCTTAATTATATATTTATTACATTTTTATTTTCTGTCAAAGCATTGGAACCGTGCTTCTATTGCTTTAGGATCCAGTATAGAAGAATATACCAGTATAGAAGTTTATACCAGTATAGAAGAAGGGTGAAAATAACTCTTTATTATTTCCAACTAAAGATCAGAAAAAGGCACGTACTTCATGCTTTACAACAACACCGACAACTTGCGGTGAAACTTAAAGTTATTATACAAATCAGTTTAAGTCTAAATAGAATAGTGCTGGAATAGTACGCTAAGTTAAGAACAAAATGCGAGTTGTGTATAGATCCATTGTTCTTTGCTTGCTCAGTTCGTTCGCTGCTTAGACACAACGAGAGCTTCTTTTCTAAAAATATGCTAAACAAATGTGGAAGCGTTATATCCATCCTTTTTCCAGATAAAGAATTTTTGTTATGCAATATGCAGAGTAACTGCTCTCAGTTATATTCTATTAATCTTTTGGTGTACTTCGCTTTAAGTTTTGCATGTGACTTTTGTTTTTTGATGATAAAGAGTCGCTTTAATACAAGGCATAATTTAAAAAAATAAATACTCCACGAGAAATTAAGTGTGTTGGTGAAATTAATTCATAGCTCTGTTTTAGTTTAAATTGAAACGAGTAGTGTAGATAAGAAAAAAAATAATTGGTTAACTTTACCAAAGAAATGTACGTCGTGATATTTGCTTAACAGGAAAAAATGTATTTAACTGTAATCTTCGCAGAAAAAATTACATAAGGGGGAAATATTAAGCTTCTTGTAATGACTGTAAATATTTATGTAACTATTTTAAAACTACAACCGAGTTTATCTGGGTCGTTTCGACCAATTGGTCTCGGTCCCAGCCTGAAATATTGAGATTTCTCTGCATTTTTTATATATCCGAGATACATAACCTAACTTCATGAACTTTCCTTTTCGGGCTAATAATAATGTCTCAGACTTTATTTCCTGCATTCTTCAGATACGGGAAATGTCAAAAGGAAAAAGTTCTTTATAGGTGATAATTTCCTTATTCCTCATTCTTGGAATACCTAAGCGACTAGAAATGCGAAAAAGGATGTTCCTTCAAAGGTAGCTTTCCCATCAAATTTCCATATATGTGATTTTCATAGATATCTTACCTTAAGCCAATTTACCCCTCCTTTTCCGTGTGAAGACCCCAAATCATTAGCCTAATGAAACCTGGGATACTTCTCTATCCATTGATAAAGAGCAGATTTTTGGAATTTCATTAACCGAGGTCCTCGAAGATGAGGCGGAAGAGGAGGTTAGTCCAGCTTCCAGTCTGAATGAACGTGTAAAGGGTGAGGGCTTCATTTCAATTTCAGATTAAATCAGAAGGGATGAAAATGAGGAAAAGATCACTAGAAGGCTTAACTCCCCCTCTCCTAGAAATTCTATTTCATACTTACTTCTTTTATTCTTTTTTTTTAAACTGTGAATGAGTATGGGAGTTATCATATTTATTTGATAAGTCTGTGTACGTTTGAGAAATACGTCGTTAAGGGCCTTGGTACACAAAATGGAGATCAAAGACTCTTTTCTATGATTTTTTAAATACTTTACCAGATTTTTGCAATTAATAATAGGCTTTAATTTGGATTAGTACAGAATAAGGTAAAAGAAACTTGCGTTGCTTTTGTTACGCAAGCAGAGAAAGAATGATAGGTGATTTGCCATCACCAATGAGAATTTTGTCATTGCTCTACTCTAATCATCAAGTGTCAGTAAGGAGATTTTTCTGTAATAATATCAGCATTGTGATGCCTCCCGCCGAACCACATCATTTTGATTTGAAAATGATACAATCCAAATGTTTGCCTTCACGTCCTATATGTATTTCAAACACTGACCCTGAAACTTCGCACAACGGTATTTACTGTTTCCTGAGGAGCAGTTATTTTTGCAGGATTATGTCCTTGAATTTGTCAGTGGTCAACAGATTTGGCTTTTCACTTATTTTCACCAGGTCTTGTTACAACATTTTTGACATCCTAAGCCATCAATTCCCAACCTTTCGTCTTTTACACATCCCTTAATGCGGCTTTATAATTAATTATACTTTCAGCAGTCCCCTTCAGAACCTGTAACCCTCTAACCCCCTACAGTATGCCTAGAATATTTGTTTTATTGTTTCAATGCAATAAAATTAATACTCTGTCATGAAGAAGGGGAGAAAAATTACACAAACAATGATTAATTATTGCATTTTTTATATTAAATGAACACAAGGATAACACATATTTCTAAACTATGAAATAATTTTCTTAACACACTGTAATTATTTTAAATTACTTTTTCATATCAAAAATAATCAAAAAGGAATTAACGAATTTATTGCCTATTGAAGAAGTCTATGCTTTGCTAATTTTTGTAAATCAGCATTAATCAACATAATTTTTGTCTCCCACCATTATAATTGTTTCGTTACTCCCAAAAAAATTATATCATGTATCCCTAGAGGTAAGCTTTCCTAAGTGATTACTTGAAATCCCATATAAATTATAGATACACTGCTCGACATTGAAAATGTAACACCAAGAAGGAGTGGTCAGAAATTTATGCAAATTTTAGAGTAGATACACGT
The DNA here is from genome assembly GCA_000611955.2 of Stegodyphus mimosarum. Lineage (NCBI taxonomy): Eukaryota > Metazoa > Arthropoda > Arachnida > Araneae > Eresidae > Stegodyphus > Stegodyphus mimosarum. The sequence continues at coordinate 1,038,649 of KK114222.1, read as the reverse complement.
TAGTGAGTTATGCGAATGATGTGAAATGCGCAGCTCTCCGACGCACGTGAAGTAAGATGTAAGAGTAGGAACTTTTAGAATGGGGAATATTCGCGTCGTTATTTCTACCAGACGAACGGCACTTCCAGAAGATAGACGATTTTACGAGGGGTATGGTGATCGGATTGAGAAGGGCGGGTTGGTCCTTATGTCAAATCGCAACTGATACCCATATGGAGGCGAGCACGGTGCATCAGCTATGGCGAACATGGTTGGAACAAGGAAATTTGGGAAGAAGGAGGGGTAGGTGCAGCCAAGAGGGACGTCAGCACGCGTGGATCGACGCATCCGCCGACAAGCTGTGGCGGTCCCGCAAGTCACTTGTACAGCGATTCTGCAGCAGGTTCAAGATACCTGGATGTTCCTCTGTCGACCAGAACCATTTCCCGTCGATTGGTTGAACGTGGCCTGCACACACGGCGTCCGTTAAGAAGACTGCCATTGACCCCACAGCATAGACGCGAACGTTTAGAATGGTGCCGGACTGGAGTGATGTGAATGACAGAATGGCGAAATGTCGTGTTCTCAAATGAGCCACGCTTCTGTTTATCCAGTAGTCGCCGCATTCGTGTATGGCGTCGACGTGGAAACAGATCTCTAATCTGGCAGTAACTGTGGAACGCCCCACCGCGCGACAACGTGGCATAATGGTTTGGGGCGCTATTGCCTACGATTCCAGGTCACCTCTAGTTTGTATTCAGGGCACTATGACGGCCCAACAATACTTGGATTATGTACTGCGGCCGGGGACAATCCCCTACCTTCAGGGGCAGCCTAATCCAGTTTTTCAGCAGGCTATGACCACACAGTGCTCGCATCTGCCAACATGCTCTGCAAGGTATGCAGATGCTTCCCCGGCCACCGTACTCTCCTGACCTCTCACCAATCAAACATGTGTGGTATGTGATTGGACGCCGTTTGCAGACTCTGACCTTGCCTCGTTCAGAAGACGAACTGTGGCAAATGGTTGAAAGGCAATGGAGAGCCATCCCTCAGGACACCATCCGCACTCTTATTGATTCTATGCCTAGACGTGTTTCTTCGTGCATCGCTGTCCGCGGTAGTCCTACATCCTACTGAGCCTATCTAAGAATTATGTCAACGTGCGCCCAAGAGTTTCACCAACGCATTCTACAGCTAATATATTTTAAGAGCTTATATATTATATTCACGCAGCTAATGTATTCATGAAACATCATCCAAGTCCGTGTTCGTTCATGCAACTTCACAGAGAAGCAAATGCATTCCCGAGGCAAGTCTCCTGGGACTCGATAGCTGCCGGTTCAAGATAATGGAGGGCGTGGGACATATACCTGCTTACCTTTGTTAGGCATCAGGTGTCCCCGTCCTCCGTCACCTACTACCTATCCTACTGAGCCGACGCCGTTCTCGCTCTGTATTCTGACTATCATTTTGAAGTAAAGATCACTTATTGCTGCTTGCTGTGTCTGTCTTTTTTCCAAATTTCATCACTTTCTGACCAATCCTTCTTGGTGTTGCATTTTCAATGTCGAGCAGTGTATTAATAATTCAAAAAGAAACATAATTTTATATAATTTCCCTTGTTCAACTGGAGAAACATTAAGTTATTTTGGAAGCAGGAGAAGTGAAAAATGTACAGTGTCCTCGCCGGAACTCGAACCAGGATCTCTCGAATACGCGCCGAGTGTGCTACCGTTACACCATGAAGGCATGCAGAAAGGAGGGAGAAGATGCCTTATATACTCCCCCTTTTAAAGGTCGACTGGGCATTTTGGAACTCAATCACGTTGTAGTGAAGAATCACCCTCTACCATCTTTTAGTTCGTGCGCCACTGTAGAGTCATTAGGATTTTTGAAATAGGAAACAAGAAAAATTTGCAATGCCCTCGCCGGAACTCGAACCTAGACCTCTCGAATCCGCGTGTCGAGTGCAAGGCATGCACAAAGGAAGGAAGCACCCTACAAAAAGCTACCACAAAGGCCTTTGTCACTTATGCTCGGAGCTGACTTTGGCTTTTCTATTTTCTGCTTTCGAATGGTATCAAAAGCAGAAGTAACAAAGTACAATGTCTGGTAACTATGCTAGCTACGTGATGTCTCTACATGATAATATAAGGTTCTACGGAAAGAATTTTCAGCGAGCTTACAAAGTTGCATTTGCTATGTTGCTGCCTGCTGTCATTACAGCCCTTAAGTTATTTCTGTTTAATACAGAGGAAGCTAATCTCCTAGAGACTTCATTGTAATTGAACAATGACTGTGTCATCTGATACTTTAACAAGTACATGTTGATTATTGATGTTATAATACCATGCCAAGAAACTTCAGACAAGCGAAACCGAAACGAATTTGTCCAGAAAGTTGGGCTCACTAGTCGATATAATACTTTTTGATTTTTGGTACATAAAAATAATACGCACTCTGTCTGTCTGTGCCGACTAGGCGTTAAAAATAGATATCTTTTTCTCAACATTCATCGCAATATGGCATTTACATTTAATTGGTAAGGAATTCAGAGGCCTCTTCAGCGTCGGTTTACTTCAGCTATGGACGACATGGCTTGGTGTTCCCCATTTGGCTTTCTAGATCAGCATATAACTCCTTCCAAATGCCCAGGGCTGAACCGTAGCACAGACCAGCGGTTCTCAGCCTTGTATCCCTAAGGATACAAGAAAAAATAATTAGTAATGCTGGAAAATGAAGTATTATATTACGTGCGGATAAAAAGCAAAGTATTCAAAATATTTTAAATTTGTTATTGAATAAAAGGAAATGCAATCGCAAAGATATTTGATACGGCCATTACTGAACGAAATGCGTACAAGAAAGCATTTAGTTATAACTGACCCAGCCCACTCCTGTCATATTTATTATGAATTCCTTACAGTTTGTATGTAGACCCTCTCTTCGCCGCTTTATTATTACTAATCGTATAAAACGAACGTTATGCAAATATACTTTCAGTATTATGTGAATAATCGGATTAGTTATTATCATTTAAGATCGTTTTCAGTATTAAAATGTGTAAATCTTTATTTACAAAACCATTAAGCCAATCAAAACTAACTTCTTTAGCTTTACTGTGCATCGAACAAATGCTTTGGAAAACATCAATTATGGGGAAATAATTGACAGATTTGTTGATTGAAAGTGGGGGAAAAAAGGGGGATTTTTGAATTAATTTCATTCTTTCTGAAAACCAGTTTTGACATTTAAGAAAATAAATTTGGTTTTTTACTCATGTTTAATTAATAGATGCAATCAAAAAGTTTTAATTCTATTGGTGTCTTTATATATTGTACAGTCATTAGGTATTTTTGAAGCAGGAGATGTGAGAAATAAGCAATGCCCTCTCCAGGGCTGGAACTGTCGACTTTCCAATTGCATCAGGAAGGCACGTCATAAAGAGGGAGAAAAGCCTCATAAAACAATCAAATACGTGTTTATAATCGGATTTTATAGTATTTCGAATAGGATAAAATTATACATTTCTATACATTTTTATTTCTATTGGAATAAAAACTAAAATTTTTCGTTTTCTTTTACATTGAAAATATTTTTAGTAAAAATTAACGTAGTTTCTTAATTAACTCAAGAACAATTTTTGTTTATTTATTTTATTTTTCTTATTTTTCCTTTTCCAATATTTGAGTATTTTTCTGTGTGGTACATTTCTCATGTGGCGCTCGCCAGAAAAAATGTACGGGCCTTCGAAATGCGTTAATCCGGCCTTGCAAATGACTTTTCATATATGGCGGTGGATAAGGAGGCATTCACTCTCACCAATCATTGTTTCAATTAAGAATTTATTAACGAGGACATACTGGAGCCAAGTACGGTAGGAATTTGATCTTCTTTTTGACATTCGCGTAACTCATAATTTTCGAACTTTTTTTTACTCACCACCCCCTACCTGGCAGGAATGATATGCTAGATATCCTTTGAATGAAATCTTTAAGCACTGATGGTAAACGCATGGTAAGTTTCGGATAATTATCGTACATAAAGTGCTTCAAATTATTAACTGAAATTCATCACTCAAAACAAAATAACAACGGTTAAAGACTTCTTAAGGTATTTATAATAATGGACCTCAGAAAATATGCACACTTTCCTGTCGTAGGAGTATTATATGTTGATGGACTATGTCTTTTGAGCGTACTTAATGTCACTGAAAGTAAGGGATTTTGGCGATAGGCTTAAAAAGCTTGATTGATAATTTTAAAGTTTCCTTCCCTAGGACTGAAATATACATGAGACTTTGACCAGTGGCGTGAATGTTAGACTGACATAATATGATAGACTTTTTGAAAAGGTTCATGAATGTAATATTTGTGTAAACAAATGAATGTTTACATGTTTGCTTAAAAAGTGTTTAAGTAACAAGTTTTCCAAGACCGTTTCTTCTTCGTCATTTATTCACTATCCCATTCGGATCAATAACACCTCCTTAGATCTTCTCAGAGCTCACCCATGAAATAAATAATCGAAAACGTTCGAAAAGCATGGTACAATTATAGGAAGTCTTTGGAAGCAGTTCAAAAGTCTTTCGCGCTTTCTTTCACTTTATTTGAGCTCATGGAACGATGACAGGACGACTGAGTGACACATTGCAAAAGCAGCCTTATTTCTCGTCATGTAATCGATCACTTGCTTCTTAAAGCAAAGAATGGAATAATAATCATTCAGGAAAGAAATCTGTACAAAACCCCTACTGTCTATTTATTTTATCCCTGCAAAAAGTATGAGGAATTATTTCAGTTCATCTTTAATTTCGGGTGACAGCAGACGAACGAGGGGTCGATTGAGACGAGCGAGAAGGTTTCCGGGACTGGTTCCAAGTTCCCCTGTTGACTTTGTTAACGATGTCCCATAAATCCAGAAAGCTACCGCTGCTGATTTAAAACTCTAAAGAAGAAAAATAAGTAAATGAATACTGCAAGTTTTCTTAGCTGTGAAATATGGTAATAGACATTAATTTTAGAAATCTGGTGAGTAACACGCTACACTCAGTAGCCATTTTCAGAATAGAAAGTTACTTGTTTCGCAATTTCTGAATCTTAAATATATTTAAATTATATTCTAAATGGACTGTAAATTAATGGTAGGTGAGATACTGGATTCTTAGTTTATTTATTAAAAACACTAAGAATAAATCATAAACAATAAGTAGTTTGGACTTTTGCTCTCTGCAAATATTTGGGTACTGAATTCGACTGGGTACGAGCAACCATTTATCTTGATTTCCTCAAAACGGTGTCTGCCCTCTAAGTCAGAAGTGGCCTTTTTCAAAACATAAAGTCCCCATGTTTTGCTCAAGTACAACTAAAGAAAGCAACGGTATATTTTAGTGACATTTGAAAGATTTAAATTGAGAGTCTGTCCTTTATTTCTAGAAATATTTAGAAAATAAGGCACGAGTCTGGCATAAATGTTGAGTACTGCAGAATTAAATAAACTAGCCAGAGAATAACAGTAATAACTGAGATTCAAAGTCAAGTTAAAATACAGATTTGCAGTCAGAGTCTGCTGAAGAGAATAATTGGAAATGAAAATATTTTTAGTGATTATATGTGTTGTTATTATAACAATTACAAGGACCATGAATAGAAACACGATGAATTTATGCGTGTGTGATTCAGACTGGATTGTTATTGACGCATTGCTTTGATTCGTAGCCATGGTCTCCATTGTTCTTTCTCTCTTGAAGTTGTGCAACACAAAAACAGCATTTTATTATTATTATTATTTATTTATATATCGCCTTTTGAGTATTAGGCTAGAGCAATCTACCTTAACGCGAAAACATGTATTGTTAGATATCAATAAGAGCTTTTACAGTGTACTTGATTATTTCTTTGTTAATAATGACTCTGTCCTATTGGATGGAATTCATCAATGACATTTTATTTATGTATGATGCATAAATATCGCATCATATACAAACTCGGTATTATCCATAGTTTAGCTATAGATACTGGAAGTACACCCTAATAGCATTTCATTAAGAGTAGAGTGAATTCCTGCATTTAAATCTGCAATACCATAATAAACAATGCATTGCCAGCGAGCTCTTAAATATGCTCATTAGAAGTAAGTAATATTTTTAAGTTTTGCTGCGAGACAGGGAGGAATATGGTGTATATTTTCAAGTAGCGTTCATACATTTGTATTTATTTAAATATGCACATTATTCGAATACCAAATTATTCACATAGAGATACTTGCTATTACGTCTAGTTAATTTCATATATGAATTTTTAAATAATAGTAAGACAATTAAGAACAATTAATAAAAGGGTAAGAATAGTATAAATTCAGTCTAAGAAAGAATTAATGAGTGTAAGGAAGAAGGTCTTTCAAATATCAATTCACAAAGAAATATTAATCCGCAAACAAAAAAAAATATTAATCTGCTAATATAAAAATTCGTAATAATAGAAAATTAATTATTAAAACTCTGTAAATCAGGTATAAAATACTCCCTCCATATCGAAATGATTGCCCTATTTCTATAAATTATTTATACGGAAATGATTATTCTATTTAATTTTTTTTTCTGTTTAACTAATTTAAAGTATAACTTATTAACAACAATGAATATAATTTAGTATTTATTTAATTTTAATTTATACATATATTACATGTTATTTTTTGAGGCCGCAGTAATGGATTATTAGCAACAAGTAATGAATTCCGGGAACGCGCTTTGAGACTGAAGCCCTAGTTTTTCGCGTATAACATCTTGTAATTATTTCTCCACCGACCTGCATTGTGCATTCTATGACCTGCGGCAAAGTAAAAAAAAGTATAGTTTAGTGTTTCGATATTTAACTCAATGAAGTATAAGCTGTTTGAATAAGCTAGTCTATGGCAGACGTAATTTGATGTTGTCAGCCTTGCATCGCATTAAAGAACCCTAAATGAAGGATGTTAAAACGTCAGGGCTGTTGGGAGGTTAACGATATCTTAGCAACAGTTTTGGTCGGCACATCATCTTTTTCACCAATAGATGTTGTAATACCATGCTTAAGTCTTTCATAGTTTGTTGTTTTCATAGTTTGTCTTTCATAGTTTCATTAATTGTTCATTTCAAAGTTTCTCAATAGTTCCAGAATCGCATTTTGTTCTTCAGGCCTTAAATTGCCTTTTTAATGCTTTGCGTTTTTAATTTTTTAATGTTTCCAATTTAAATATGCTAGTGAGTTACTTCATTTCAATAGAATTATAACTTCTTTTTCAAAGGAGATAATATATTAAATAATCAATTAGAAAATAAATTATTATTTTATTATTTTGCAGATTTAGCTCAAGGTATTAGACAATTTTTACGATTGATTAACTTGTAATATATATATAATTTTCTTTGGAAAGTTAAAACTTGAACGATAGTATTTCAAGGTTTTAAAAACTGCGAATTTAGCTGCAAATTTTTTATTACACTATTATTAGCAAGTAAGAATGTAGAAGCTATGGTACATTCTAAACCTTTAAAATCCTATTTGTAAAAGCACAGTTGTGCCAAAAATTACATATCAAATAGAATCAAAAACCATTATTAACAATAAAACATGACTAAAAAGAAAAAATAATATATGAGACTAATAATTGAATATTTAAAAAATGTGGGAAAAGTAGAAGTTGCAAGAAAAAGTAAAAGTTGTAAGAAAAATGGGAGATGTACAAAAAGATCAAAATGGCAATATTCCATTTTGATCACAACAGTTTCGTCAGGGAAAAAGTGCTATGCAACTCCCACTGAAATATTACCTTCACGCATTTCAATAAACGACGAATTGAGATAATTAACGCGGAAAATAATCTAATGATACCTATCAAATCATTTAATGACAATCGATATCGTCTCAACTGGGCGTTCCTTTTCCCTACGCGTGGAAGAAAAGTTAGAAGGAGAAGTAATATACAACATATTTCAAAAAGTTTTTTAAAAATAGTAATACATATAAGAAACTAGGAAACAAATACTGCAGAACTGCCTTATGACTCATAAAATCTTAATCAAGTAAAGAAATTTAGAGATCCAAAAACTGTGATATGTTGGAAGAAAAAATTCAATTGGAATTTTAGAAGGAATGCCATATCAGGCCAATTTATTTAATGAACCTTTAAAGTAAAAATTATGGGAAGCAAAACTATCACATATTATAATTAAAAAACTTGTAAAAAAAAGCTTGAATACGAAAACCGACCTGTTCAAATTAACTGAATATTGGATGAATGAAATTTAGAAAAAAACGGAACTAAAAATTCAATTGGAATTCTAGAAGGAATGGAATATCAGGCCAATTTACTTAATGAACCTTTAAGGTAAAAATTATGGGAAGCAAAACTATTACATATTATAATTAAAAAACTAGCAAAAAAAACCTGAATACGAAAACCGATCTGTTCAAATTAAGTGAATATGGGATGAAAGAAATTTAGAAATCTTAAAACGGAACCAAGTTTAAAGAAAAATTCAATTGTAGAAAACCAATAACTCAAGAAAGAATGCTAAATCTGGCAAATAAAAATGACAGCAATACAGATAAATACAATATTGAAACCTAGAAACGTTAAAAGTAATTTTACAGTCGCATATATATATATATATATATATATCTTACAAATACCCATGCATTTGTTTTCCTTCCTTATCTGTTGAAGATTTTATAACAGTTCATGCAAGAAGATGTATATTTTTTTAGCCAGCGTGGATTAATTTAATAAGCAGTGAATAAAATATTTAATATTTGAAAGATGAGTTATACTGTGCCATGTTCGTATTGTGCAAGCGATACACGTTTCATGTGATGCTTGATTGCATATTAAATAATCACATGCGTTTCATGTGATGCTTATTGCATATATGCACAAAGGAGAAAGGATGAAAATAAAAATGTATATTTTAATAGTTACATTTACTGAACTGAATAAAAGCACCAGGTTGAGAATCACATCTTAGACTTGGAGTACCAAATGCAAATTCGGTTATGAAAACGGCTTGCTTATGCCGTTACATAACCCAAATACAATTTTGTAAATTTTGAGGACTTTATTTTAACATATAACAATCTGATAACTTTATTGCAAAACAATGATTACAAATTTAGTGAAACAAAGAGAAAATGTTCTCCAAAAAAGCATGGAAATTTTTCGGAGTATAATGGAATTGCTGTAAAGGGGAACGAGCAGAATCATTTGAAAAAATAATTGCAGATGATCCTTCTCAGTCTGAAGATGTTATGTTAAAAAATTATTTGTTAAATCGGTGTAAATAGGCAGTTAAAGAACTGTTGTGTGTAAGCACTGCGCCGCTGAGGTATAGTGATTAATGAAGCTAATTGCCATCCCAATAGGAATGGGTTTGAATCCCAGTGAAGGCATAGATGTTTGTAAACGTATAGTGTCTGTGCGGCAAGAAGGCACTCTAAATATCGATCGCAAATCGAAAGTCCTCTCGAGAGGTTGATGGTAGCGAAAGAGTTGGGGAGAGACCATGAGGCAACCTCTCGGAGGGTTCTCCCTCGAAACAGAAGTGTAAGTGCACTTAGTAGGAAGGAATTATACCTGTTCGACCATCGGCGAAATTCTGGTGTTTCACCCACTTCCACCTCTATGTGTGTAAGCAATGCTACCGGAGAGAGAGCACCTTTAGCACCGTTTAGAAGATACACAGCTCTCCTTTCCAGCGTTTTATTCAGTGGTTTGTAATACCTGTCTTTTTGTAAGAAATATGCACCTATTCATTAGATGATGGACACTGCAGATAGTAAATCATTTTGTTTACGATGAAATTTGGTATCAGCATGGATGGTGTAGTTTTTGATGAACTGTGTCTGTTGAAAATAATTTTTAAAACTTTACAATGAGAATCTGCTAACATTGTCAATCAGCGCCGCAACAACCTTTGAGATGGGAAGTTTACAAATAGACGAGAAAATAATCTGAACCTATGGAGAATTTGGAAATTTTGTAAGTAACTAAAACGAAAAAATGGAATCAGAACGGCATTACTGCTGTTGCTTTAAAAGAAGAATGCTGTATACGACGGCAAAGAAATGTTTTTCTCAAAGTTTTGTCTAAACCAACGGAATATCTATCCATAGAAATAGTTCTCAAATAATTGAATTCTTTATAAAAGCAAAGTGCAAAGAGCAAACATTAACTGTATGAAAAACAGAAAAAAAGGTTTTTCCCAGAAGTCATATAATTTAGCAGTGGGAAAAAGATAAATAGAAAAAAAAGCGTGCTCCTAGTAAAAGGTAGACTTGAAATTAAATTTGTTGTTTTTTATTAGAAAATGAAAGAAGCTCGCAAACAGATTGAAATATAAGACTGAATTAAATAACAAAGTAAATGGATTTTATAGTTGATAAGCTTCTGAAATCTGAGCATCTCATTTTGCCATCAAAAAAGTACCATCGGAGAAGTTTTTGTGGAGGGTTCTTTGCAAAAATCTGTCTCTATTTATGCTCCACATGGAGAAAGAAATCTTGAAGAGCAATGCAGCGGTCTCATTTAACAGCTGAAATGAAACTCAGGATGAAATGCGAGCTACTTCCCGACTTTGACGTTTGATGAATTAATAGACCACCATTCATATTTTAGTTGTTAGTATACAATTAGACGGCACGTTAAATTATTTCCATTGAAAAGTTTTTCTAATACAGCCTTCTGCAGTTTTAGTCTTTACCGTTTCTCGTATAAGCAGAATTTCCCATCATAGACTATCAACAAACAACAGACTGTTATTTTCACTTAACAACTCTTTAAAAGCCCCGAAGAAAATAAACTTCAACTCATCAAGACTTGCATAACAAATTGCACAATTCCTAGGGAAGGCTACTTAATTAATAAAGCAAGCAAGCCATCGCGGGTGGGCTAGTAGAAAAAAGAAACAAAAATAAAGAAGGCACAAAAAATACTCTGACTGCTGTGAATTTAAAACGCTTAAGCTACATATATTTGTTCAAGAAACGGATACTAAAATGACAAGTGCCCTCATTAGTTTCTTCCTCAGAGAGGGGATCATAAAAAAAACTGGAATAAAAACTATGACCATAAAATGCGCATGAGAAGTTTAGGAGAAACGGTCTCCGCGATTAGAAGCTTCTTTTTTATTAGTAGTCTGCTTTTTTCTTTTTCATCTTTCTTAATTTCGGTTAGTTGTTTTAAAGAGCCCGCTGTGTGCTCATTAAGTTTGATGATGGGAGGGGCAGCAACATAAGGCATAAACGGAATTAGATTCATGTCCCTCGGATAGTTCTTCATAGCACTCTTCAACATGCAAGTAATTAATTACAATTGAATCATATAACGATCTTCCATTTCGTAATTATGTAAATTATTTTTATACTTAACTCTTAGTTAGGCTTGGGGGGTCTTTCGGACCCCCAATGGATAGATTTTTCTTTGACGTTTACCAGAAACAATTAATTTTGTTATTTTAAATACTATCCACCTCCTTTAAGTAATATATCTTGATTTTATGCTCGTATGTCAAATTTTTCTCTAAAAATGTACATGTTCATAAATAATATCCAGAAGTGTGTGATTTGATCAACCTGTTCAGTGTTGTACTAATTCAACTTTGCATTGTGCTGCTCGGAATAGATAAACACATTTTGAAGCTCATGCGATTATTTACAGCGCTTACAGTTTGTTCGCTTACATGATGTGTTCCAGTTCAGACTAAGATCAAAGAACCGCTCAGAGAATTGAAACAAAGCTGAACTATCCAATGTGAAGTAGCTGCGACGGCAAATAAATTGTGAAAAAAGATTCACAATTTGATATTATGTATGCTTATGCTCAAGTAATAAAAAGTAAAAAACATTTTGTTATGATCTCGAAGATGATCTGCGTAGATGTCACAAAAACGCTCTTCGTCAAACCTGCATTAAATAAAACAAAATCGTGGCACATAAAATTCAGCTATTATTGTAACAAAAACTATTTACTTACTGGAAGTTTGTTCAAGTCAACTTATTCATTATTTGTAAATATATTTTCTGCAAAGAAAAATATTCAGCAAACAAATTACTTTTTATAAGATATTACGTATTATGCCATTAGGTTAAACAGCAAAAAATATTTTTAAAAATTATAACCTTATTAAACGTAATTTAACCATTGAAATTATTCCTTTAATATAAGCTTTTTATTTACGCATCTCCTTTTGATAGCATAACAATGGATCTTAATGACAGATTCTTTTGACCTCGTTGAGAATAACGAGAAAGTTAAAATTCAGTTGCTGCTGCTCCAAACAGTTTGCAAGAAAACTGATAGGCATCTGCTACCGAAAATACTTTGTATTTGTACGTAGCGTCTTATATCAAAATAAGGTTTGTTTGTTTGTTTATAACATTACGGCAAAATCTACTATGACTATCTGCTTAAGATGGGCCCACCAATCGCCGAGTGCCGCTGAACAGTGGTAATTAAGTCAGCGGTTCGAATCCTGGCGAATGGGCTAGCTGCATGGACGTTTTCGTGGTTTTCTCTACGTATAACGCGCATGCGAGCCAGTTTTCCCTAGAAAGTCATCCACAAAAGCATCCCTCCCGTTAAGTAGCTAGTTTCACCATAATTAAATAAAACAAACCTATCTGCTTAAGGAAAGGGGTGCTTTCTTGTAGGGTTTGCTAAGGTAAACTGACTTGACATTACGTATAGAAAAAGACAATTCAAAATAAAGAAGTAATAATTCAGATGTTACTACTGTTATGATAAATTATGTATTTTATAAATTTTAATCCAAAATTTGCTTAAAGTTCTCAAATTGCGTAGATACTATTTGAAGAACACAATTAAAAGCCTTCATTGTATAAAATGGATTACTCTCTATACTAATCTCTATAGAAACGCCAATTAGTTAATTTAGATGACATGTTTCAAATATGAAAAATAGTTACAGAGGGAAAATTTCAAATTATCTGTTCATCAATTAATTAGATTCATTGGCAGTTATTAAGAGCCACCATACATCGCGCTATCTCATCAGAAATCAAACTTTTATAAAATTCTCAGTGGTCAGGTAGTTTTGTCCACTCAACTCTAATGGATCTGACCAATTCAACTAGCGTTTCTTCGAGAAACAAAAGAAGCTAAATCATTTCTTAGACACAGCGAAATACTGCGAATAAACTACACGACCATAAATGCCATTCAACGCATCTTTTCATGTACCGTTAACGAAATCTCTCGTGAAGTCCTTTAGTTAAATAGCAATATTTGATCATTTTGTTAAGCTACTGTAAGTGAACTGTTCAGAAATAATTTAGGAAAGAAATTAATAATTTAGCAGAATTTTACCTTCATTTCACATACATGTTGAGATAAACTATCTTTCGTTTAAGTTTGAAAGTTAAAAACATATTAACACATATTCTATGCTCTGTTTCTATAAGTGTTTTAATATATGAATAATGCAAATAAGTAAATTTATTAATTTTAAATGTTTAGCTCATATACGCAACTGTCTACATGGCGCAGGTAAATGTCAAAATACAGAGATTAGGGTTAGGTTAGGTTACTCAATTAAGGCAAAGCACACGAGGGCTATCTGCCTAAAGGGAGGGATGCCTTCGTGGAGGACTTTCTTAGGGAAACTGGCTCGTATACACGTTACACATGGGGAAAACCACGAAAACGCCCATGCAGCCAGCCCGTTAGCGGGATTCGAACCTCGGACCGAACTACCAGTGTTCAGCGACTTTACCGCTCGGCCGCTGGTGGGCCTACAGAGATTAGACAGCAGTGGCGTAGCTAGGAGGGAGCAAAGGGGACGGACATCTGTCCATAGCGCAGCATACAGTGGGGCAAAAAATTGATATTCCGAAATTTTAGAATTAAATTTTTTCCATTTTTGCAAACAGGAAGGGAGCTAAATCTTTAGATGCCCTCGGGCGCTTGAAACCCTAGCTACAGCTCTGTTTGAAAGCTGGAGAAAATGCATCTGTTGACTAAACATCAAAGATCAACTTAAATCCGAAATTATTTATAATTAGTACTTTAAATAACGTTCTTTATTATTTTGCAAATAATAATCATAATAATTGTACGTTTATTTTATTAAGTATCGTTTTATAATCCTCTTCATAAATAACGCACTAGATTTCTTTCTAAGTCACTATGTAGTAAATTCCAGTTGCTTCATGCGATTTAATTTATTGCTACAAAGTAAAATTTAAATAAAGTAAATATAATGCTAGCATATAAAAATACTAATTTCTAAAAAATGTTAGAATTGAATAAAATAACATTGTTTTATTGATTTATTTTATTTTTATGTCCTTGTTAGATGAGGTAGGACAAGATTAGTTTAGGCTATATGAATATGGCGAGGCACACGAGGGCTGTAAGGGAAGGCATGATTTCGTGGAGGACTTTCTAAAGAAAACTGACTTCTACTCACGTTACACGTGCTGAAAACTACGAAAATCAAACACGTAGTCAGCATGTTCGTCTGGTTTCAAACTCAGGTCGAACAAGCAGCGTTCAGTGTTATTAACCGTCGGGCCACTGGTAGGGCCTCTCGTTGAAAGTAAATCATTGAAGGTACTATCAAGACTGTATGTCAGTGTATTTATAGAATTGCTATGCTCAGCGTGATTCTAAATTCCTGACAGATCTTACTAGAAAGTATTAACGAATTTTTTATATCTTAAGACGCCTAGTTTAACACACTTGAATTAAATTAACTTAAAAAGCGTTATGATTCAAGAAATTGCTTTTATAATGCTTACAACGTTCACAAATTTTTTAGTTCGTTTTTTAGTACAATGTTCGAATTTTTTTAGGAAACTGTTGGCGTTGTAAACACTAGGAAATAAAACCCGATTTAGATGGTCTGGAGTCTTACATACGAAGTCCTTGAAGGGGTGTGGTCACTTTCCTTATTTCTATGAGTTGAAAAAAAGAGATTAAGAAGAGTTTAAGATTATGGAGTCTCTTAAAACATGGGAACCTAGATATAGCATTACCATATATATTATTCAATATATATAGTATTTTACAATATATATAGTATTATCTTCGTCTAGTGGAATTAAAACTAAATTTGAAAAAGCTTCTTCGGCTGAAAAATTACTTCTGCCCGCTTCAACAAATTCCTTTTTACAACGTGTCAGCAATTTTTTATGCATCTTGGGAATATCTCTGAAATAATTCAACAGTTGATACTTCATTTCTGGAATGAGACTTCTCGTGTGGTATCTCATGTAGAGATGAGAATCGCACTGCAGAACAGTCCTTCGGAAATGAGAGGTAACGATTCCAGCTTCTCCGTCGTTAAGAGATGAGTAAAGAGCGTAGGGGGCCTTTATTTATTGTGGCTCATGTAGGGTAAAAAACAAAGAAAAATAGCTCGAGAGAAGAACCATCCTACGGCTTAAGGCGAACTAATGAGCGGGATTTATTACCCGGGAAGGCAAACGAGCCGCTTCGTGCTTATAACCCATACATAACCCACGCTCTTTCAGTCGCGCGGTATCACGTACCAGTGTCGACAACTTTCGTAAATGTATTGCCTAGGAACTTTCAAAAACTGAAGCCGCTTTTTAATTTTTGAATTGCGAAGAGTAGTGTGTTTTGTAGGAGAGATTTTCTTTCTTACAGAAACCAACACTTAGGTTATATTTTAAAGATAGGCGTGAAAGAATATTTATATGCAGCAAGCAATTTCAAACTTTTTTCCAATTGTCTTGGCAAATCCTGCGTAAATCATATTTTCATATTAAGAAAATGCTTATAATTAATACTCCAAACTTATATATTGTAATTGTAAACGGACATCAAAATAATGATTGAAAAGCAATGAAATAGTAAGGTATTAAAAAGTTGTTTATTTACATGGCAGACATTCAAGACCAAAAGATTTAAGGAATTTAGGCAAATATTAGACTTTTGTAGAGGTTAATGTGACAAATATATGGGGCTTTTTCTACTTAGGGCACCTAAGATCCGCTACTATGACCCGGCCGGTCACTTGCGCATCCGAAATGACGGGTTGCCTAGGTTTCGGCTCATAGTTCCTCGATGGGAGAGTTCCACTTACCTCCATACCATACTCTATCTAGAGTATACGTTACATTGTAGAGACATTAGGTTATTTCGTAGTTTGAAGCTTGATAAATGAGCAACGCCTTCGCCGGGACTCGAACCACTGACCTCTGGATACGCGCCCAGCGTGCTGACCACTACACCACGATGCGATGGCATGCGAGCAAGGTGGGAGAAATACCTTATAACATAGGCTTCCGCAAGTCATTGATACCACTTCTTTGCTGTACGTTTTAAGCTAGAAAATATTGGTCTCTAACTTTGAAAACGTGTATTTTTATCAGTTGTTTACTCTGTACTGACTGTATAATTAGAATAAGTTAGTGAAAGGGCCATGGACATATTACACTGCAGTGAAGAAAAGGTCTGACACTTTATATGCCAACACATTAAGACGGCTTGCACATATTACCGTTTCATTCCGGTATCGCTTCGATCACTATTAATTTTAAACCTCAAAATTTGCGGGAAAGGATTTCTAAATCGCATTTTGACCACAGTAATGAAAAATTATGTTGCTTTGTGAAATTTCGAAATATGCCTAATAGACTTCTAAAACATCATCTGTTGGAATAACGTCGAATATTAGATATGAATGTTACATCTCAGTTTGTACTTCAAGCATTTTCTGCTATCGAATTAGATTTGATAAAGGTGTTTTGCATCTATTAGAATATTTCTGTTCTGCTTAATGGGCCCAATTTAAATTCTTTTTTTAGTGTCAGCTTTCGAAAATTTGTTTCTTGGTTGTTTTTATTCACTTTTCGGTCCAGTGATAATATCGTAGCTTTGTTATCTATCATTCAAAGATGAACCTCGGTGTTGTTTTCATGTTGGCATATGTTTCGTTTTCGTTATTTTCGTCTCCTCATCTGAAGAAGAAAAACCTGTTTAGCTTTCAAAACAGTAGCCCTGAAAATTTATTTATGTTACACTGTTTTCGCAAGTACCTTTTTATATGCTCCCTTAGTATGATGCTCTCAGCACGTGATTATTTTGAATTACTGCTTGTAATCATAGAATTTTAATTTGTCCTTGAGGTGTTGCAAATCGTCTTTTTAATCATTAAACGACGGGATAAATGTATTTCTCAGAAATTTACTTCTGGATGCCTAAAGTCTATATCATTAATAAAAGATTTATTTGCGGTTTAAAAATTGCATAAAATCAAGCGTCAGATTAACATCAGCTAAGACTCTATACAAGTCTGAATAAAATGGTCAGTTGAAATTTATATTTATCTAACTTTAAACTCCAGAGTAGAATGTTTCTGCTCCTTATATTATTTACTTATTCTTCACATAAATCTCACAGAGATTAAATTACCTTGAAATATCTGTCTCCTTTGATATATTTGGCAAAATATTTCTAACATAAAAGAGCACGAATGTTTAATAAATTTTTCCTTTATGTAAAATGATTAATTGATACTTGATACCCTTTCATGTAAGGGTCAATTAAACTCAAAGTCAATGCTGGTGAGCTTTTTAAGATGACTTTCGATCCATTTTCGAATCTAAACTTTAGATAAATAATGAATATATGAAGTTTAAACACGTGGAACTCAGAATTATCCTGCTGCCATCAGGAAATATATCGTCTGCTTAGATGGCAATGGCTTTTAGAAGCAAGCAGTGGTAGTGTAGATCTTAATGTCTTTTCAGGAATACTATAACATATGGATTTTGAATGCGACGCTGGAAGCATATATTCATTCATTTCGTATAGCCATTAGTTCTAATTCCGCTTTAATGTATGGTAATATATATATAGAACTACTGTGCTGGATATACAGACCGAATATTATTGTGCTATAATAAGCCATGCGGATTGTCACTATTCTGATAGATAATCATGTATTTTGATGGGGTGTATCTTGGATGTTCAAAGCAAATAGATTTTTTCCCTCATTTCATCTTATTTGATAAACTTTCATCTTTCGTACTGACTGATTTTTTAACTCCTTACTCATAATTTCATTCGCAGCAAAAAGTATTTTGTCAATATTTGTATATTAGAATAAGTTATTTCAGCAAATCCAACTACTTTATGCGCAGCTTTAAAATTTCAACATTTCATATAAATACTAAAATTTCGAAACTGCTGTTCAGTTTTATTACAATAATAACTAACGCAGTAGTGGCTATAAGAGCCAGGTAGGGAAGCCGAATACAGAGGGGCACCACGCAGAATGATTAAGATTTCTTCAGAACACCAAAAAGCATCTTTTGCGAAACAGATTTTATATTTTTCATTTTTTGGGAGAAAGGCACCGAAAAATGTTTAACGCAAAGCTGAAGTAATGCTTTCCCTGAGTTGAAAATAACCCTCATACGCTTTGCTTTAATCAATTAACTAAGGCTTCAGGTTAAGAATTTGTGCAAACGCCTTCTAAAAATGCATTAAATGCTTTTAATTCTCACTGAAGATAAGTAAATGTTTTTACAAAGAACTGCAAGGTATCCAAATATAAAACATTTATGATAATATGACCACAGATTCTTGATAACCTGTGGTCTCAAACTGACGGCCCTCGAGTGCATTTTAACTATGTATTTGTTGTAAATACGGTGCCAAAAATATGCAGATGGATATTGAAACAAGCGAACATATCTATAAAACTGTATCCGCGGACAAAGCTTTGAATCGTCAAAGCTTGCAGCATTGCTTGAAGAAACTGAAAGTAAATGTCGAGAAATTATTTAGTATAACGGTTTGAGGTAGCTATGTCGAGGAGCTGTATTAAAAAAGTTTTTTGATTTAATAAGTGAAATCAAAATTTTTATGACACAAAAATAAATAAATAACTTATTCACGGGCTGCATAATGTACACGGATTACAGATTCAGGAGTTTCTTGTTCACTTAAACAGATACTTAAACATTCTTAATAAAGAACTGCAAGAAAAACAATGTACATATCATTTACAAGTAAATTTAAAAA
Source organism: Stegodyphus mimosarum (assembly GCA_000611955.2). Classification (NCBI taxonomy): domain Eukaryota; kingdom Metazoa; phylum Arthropoda; class Arachnida; order Araneae; family Eresidae; genus Stegodyphus; species Stegodyphus mimosarum. Next base: position 1,019,617 of record KK114222.1, on the reverse strand, counting down.
TTATAACCTTTTAAACTGCAATTACGTAAGCAAACAATTGAATTAAAATATTTCCCATATTTCCTACATCTTAAATTCTGCGGTATTATTTCAAATGAAAAATCTGAAAATATATGGAAGCAAAATAGCATTATTACTACTAGAATTAGAAGATGTATTAATTTTAATGATTTATGGTCAATTTTGCATTATTTTCATTACTATTAAAAATAATAACGTGAATAACGTGTAAAAATATCTACAGATAGAACTAGTTTCATTCACCAGTGTGATACAAATCTTATTCAAGGATTTGAAGATACAGACTTTATTAATTGTTATTCATACTTGTCAAAAGATAAATGCTCTCAGTTACTAATTTTTGCAATAAGAATAATAGCTTTGTTGGGAATTTATATGTGAACAGTGTTTTTCACAGTCGAAAATTGATAGGTCTGTGAAAAGACGCCGTTTCAACGATAAGCAATTACAATCCGTGATAAAGATAGTTTCTAGTAAATTTTCTCCAAGGTTTTTGCCGAATTAAAATGCCACCAAGTGTCAAGTTGCAATAATAAATAAAGAAGTCTATAATTGTTTACATAAAAAATATATGTATTTTTCAGCATGTGCGAAGAAAAATTTAATAAATAAACGAAAGAAAATTGTCATTATTTATTCTCGAAAGATTTCATCCCATTTCGAACGTTTTTTTTTTCTGAAAATTTTGAAAGTTTTTATGTAATTTTTTTATTTTTCAGTTTAAGTAAGTTATTTAGTGATTAATTCAACATATTAGAATTATTTACAATAACTGCCAGTTTGAAAATTTAACATTCAGCTGTCAGTACGTTTGAATTACGAAGTGTCACCGAGAGAAATTTGTGACAGATAGCAAAATTTAGATTTCAGACAGAAATTAAATATATTGAATTTATCACTTTGCAATATTATTATTATTAGTGTTTACATTACTTTTGATAAAAATTTAGTAAGTGATTGGGTATTTATATAAAACAGAAAGATAAGTTTAATAATTTTAGCTAGTGAGAAAATGAGAAAAATATAGATTTGAGAAATTAAAAGTAAGTACACAGAAAAACAAACTGTAGAAAATACTACAATTGAATATTATTAAAATAAATTTTCATTTAAACCATTTAAACTATGTTCGTGGCAAATCAGATTTTAAAATTATAATTTCCGAGCATATTATAAACTTACACGTAACACACCAAAGACATGCGTCACGCATAACTTTATGTTCGAGTTCATTAAACAATTAATGTTTATTCACAGTACTTTGTTGGAATACGAGTCAGTTTCCCTTAGAAAAGCCTCCATGAAGGCACCGCTATTCTTGGACAGATGATTCTCGTGTATTTTCCTCATGATTATCCTAAAATAATTTGCAGCTCAGCAGCAGTAAATAATCGAGAGGTAATTTTCATCTTTAATATTTTTTTAAAATTATTTTTAGAAATTTTGAAAGAGACACAATTTGAACGAACTTTTAAACTATTAAAGGATAAAGGATAAAATATCAAGGATAAAGGACATCAGTTTTGTTGTATAAAATAAATTACATACCTTTTTTCATACCTACAACAAATAAAATCTCTTTTTGTTCTTGCTTACAGAAAAAAATTCCGTAATTTTATAGTAATATTTTAACGTATTTATTCTTAAAAGCGATCTTAACGAAACAGAAAAGAGAAAGGAAAAGAGCAAAATTTCTTCTATGTTATAACTGTCATAACTGTCTGGGAAGTTTATGCTGTTGGCAACATTCTAATGACTTCATTATTAAAAAAAATATCCCTCTTTACTTCGAATTTTATACAGACTAAGAAATTTTAGGTTTTTTTAGCTAGAAATTTTCATTTTTAAGTAATGGATTGGTACAAAATTTTAAATTTTAAAGATTTTTGATGTGAAAACAACAATAGCAGAATCCTACCCATTTGGAGCACGATTGCATTATTTTATGTTATCAGGAAATTTATGATTTATGCAGTTTGTCATTCCAAGACCTATAAAAATTCAGGAGCTCTTGGAATGAAGGAAAAGATGCCAGCGTGGAGATCTTTCTAAACAAAGCGGCATGTATTTACAACATACATATTTTCGACAATGCTCAAAAACTTTAAATTATTTTTTTTAAATTATAAATGTAGTTTCTTAACAAAAGTCAGCGACATAAAAGAGAAATTTATGTCTCTTAACAATTTGCACCTTTATATATAATTTGGCAACAATGCTTTAGTTGATATATTTTACATTAAATCTTGCTGATGTATTTTATGAACATTTGTATCATTATAGTATTAATAAAAGATTATTTTATTGACAGATAAAAATTTTTCATTTGTTTTTATATTAATAAACTAGCTTAAAATATAAAAATTTTGCGTTCTTCCATATGAAAAGTTATAAGAAAATTTGGCGCCCGATGTAATATCATCATCATTAATTAAGAAAAGAATGGAATTTATACGAAATTTTGATTTCAAAAACATATAAGCTAGATGAGAGAGAATTAGCTCATTAACTGCAAATTTTTTTTTCTCTCAATTTACATTTATTTCTGAATGTGCAGATTGACATAGAGAGTGGAAATTGGAATATAAAAACAATATAGATGGAATCTTGCCGTGGGAAAGCCGCAAATGGGGATCCACATTTAAGTAGCCTTGATTGGAAAATAAAATTCACAGTAACAAAAAATAGTTAGTAAATATATTCTAAAAAAATAAAACAGGGCAGTATACAGAAGTTGGAAATGATGTACACTGGGGAAAAAAAAAGAAAAGGCAGTTCCCGTTCGACTAGACTGATTGACGAAATTCAACTTGCGTTTTTCATGTCTCGAAAGCGCGGCTTAGGATATGTATTAGATTTACGTATAGCGTTGTTCTAATATAGGTATTCTGACACAAAATAGGACTCTTTCTGAAATGACATGCCAGTTTTTTTTTCATATTTGGATTCTACGACTCAAATTATGCGAAACTGTTTTGTAAAAATCGCGCGAGTAGTTTTTAAAAAATTAGCTCTCAAAATTTTAGCTTCTCAATGTTAATTGACTTATGTATGTATATTTATTAATATCTCTTCTTTTGTTAAACTTATTTGATTCTTCCTTTCCTACTTCGAAATTTAGGTTCATTTCAAATAAAATTCGCTCATATTTTATGATTTATTTTAAAATAATCTTTATAAAATTTTCAAAAACATTTCGAATTATAACCTTTAAAATGTTTACCATCATCTTAAAGTAGATATATTTCTAAGCATACCTGCAAAAAATTAGAGTTTTTTTTTTTTCAAAATTTTGTAAAATATGCATGAATTTACATTTTGGCACGTTTTGAAATTTGGCTTATTTTTATAAGTGATAATAACGAAAATGTTATTTTGTTAAAATTATTTGAAACGATGACTTTTTTCCGCTCGTAGACAGTGAAGAAAAGGAAAGGAAAATAGGTTGCTGAAAATTAAGAAGTTGGCGAAGTTAATTATTCTTGTCTCAACCTCAAAAAAATATGCGGAAATAAATTTTAAAATTTCCTCCAAAAATTACAAAATTTAAAATCTAGGCATAATTTGAGTCGTAGAATCAAAATATGAAAAAAAAATTTTATGTTATTTCAGAAAAGTCCGATTTTGCGGTAAAATACCTGTGTTAGAACAATGTTATATATAAATCTAATACGCATCCTAAGTCGCGCTTTCGAGACATGGAAAACGCAATTTGAATTTTATCAATCGGCCTAGAAGAACGGGAGATATAGAACTGTTCTTCTTTTTCTGGTACGCATAATATGACATACCGCGTTTTGAAAATGCTGAAATCTTTGAAACTCACAAAAATTTTACATGTTCTTAACGCTCTCCAGCTCACTTTGTAGAGTCATTAGGTTATTTAGAATCAGGAGAGATGAAAAATGTCCAGTGCCCTTGCCGGAACTCGAACCACAGAATTCTCGAATACGCGTCATGCATACTGACCACTACACCACGACGGCGTGCGAAAAAGGCGGGAGAAATACTTTATATACTCCCCCTTTTAAAGAGCGACTGGAGATTACTGGAACCCAATCGCGAAATCCCGGTGGTATAGAATCATCATCCACCACCTTTTTTTTAGTTTGGGCGCCACTTGTAGAGTCATTATGTTATTTAGAATCAGGAGAGATGAAAAATGCGCAATGCCCTCGCCGGACCCTAGCCACAGACCTCTCGAATACTCGCCGAGCGTGCTGGCCACTACACCACGAAGGCATGCGAAGAAGGCGGGAGAAATGCCTTGTTACTCATTTAACAGCTACTACTCAACAATCTCGAAAAAGCTTGAGAATGTTTAAACAAGAATGTAAAAAAGTAATCATTGCTGCCACCGTAATTGAAGTTACCCAATTTCAGCTACTAAGACAAATCCCCAAATGGGGATCATGACAGTTAATGGGTGAAGATGAGCGTTTAATAATTTTGAATTAGAGACAATGAGTCATTCATATGGAATCCCTAATTTAAAAGGAATTTTTATTTTACAGACTGACTCAAGTGAATTAGTAATAACAACATGATGAAAGTTAGAAGATTTGATACTTTTTAGGTAACCACAACTTTCCGCAAAAGAAATAACGGCATTATAGCAATTTGACCCAAGATCACGTTAAAAGTTTGTAGGTGTTATTTTAATTTTCTAATAGTTATTTTTAATACTGAAACCCTTTCCTTTAAATTTTTGTTTTCTACTTACAACTCCCTGCCAGAATGAGATTTCACTATTGCGTTTTATGTAAATGAAGTAGAACCGGTAATTAATGGGAAGTTCAGTCACTTCCGTAGAAGAGCTCGGAAGTTCTCAGTAAGGCGTGTTCTGCCTTCGGGGCAGGTCGTTGCTTTAACCCTATCTTACTACATTCAGCCATAGTCTTAAGTGCCTGTTAGTATTCGCCGGTGAGGTTTAATTACGAGCCAACTCGGTTACTAATTTTTGTACCACCTCGGCTGGAAAAGTCTAGCTAGTTAGAATTAGTTTAGTTTCTCATTTTATATCTTAAGTTAATGCCCAACTGGAGGCTTTCCTGTAAGCCCGAGAGGAGCCGTCTGTAATATTTCTTATAGTGAATGAAAGGGTATTTTAACCTTTCTTTTAACTTATAGTTGTAAGAAGACAAGCGAATATTCGCTAGACACTTCGTTAAAGTTCTAGTAGCAAATGACATGTAAATTAACTAGAACTTTATACGTTTTCAAAAACCTAGTTCATAATCATATTAGTTAAATGCCATCAACTACTAGGAGAAAAAGTGGGTAACTGAAGATAAGCAGTAAATTTTCTCAGTGATGATGATCATTGTGACAGAATGTCCTATTAAAATATACCTTAAAAAAATGTTCAAGAACTTACAAATTTTTAAAATTTAGTTTATAAAAATCCAAATACTATCAGGGTGAAAAAAAGTGATTCGATTATTATCGAATTACTAATATAGATGCTAATACTAATATAGATTACTAATACTATATAATATTACGAATTACTAATATATATTAATACTAATATAGATGTAGGATTATATTAATAAATGTATCGAATATATATTAGAAGGGAATATATAGTAATATAAATATTACATACTAGTGTTTATAGGTGTAGAATATATACTAGTATAGATTAAAATATATACTTGAATAGATAATACATACTGCTATATATGATATATAGATTGTAGAATATACGCTAATGTAGATATAAAATTAGTACTAGGTATAATAAACACAGTATACATAAAACTGGAGCTAGACTGTGACAGAACTAGTATTGAGTTACTGGAAATTTGGATATAGAAAATAAATTCCGATTTAATAATTTATTTAAAACCTAGAATATAATATGATGATCGCTAAGACCAAGACGCATTTTCATGTAAATGAATGAGATGTATTGGTACAGAGTCAAGTTCCAAGCGAAAACATTCGCGGTTGATCTCTTGAAAAAGGGCCGAGTGTCATCGTCTGATGCATATTTGTGAACTCAAATATCGTCTGTCGTCTGCTGTGATGAAATTGGTTTTAGGTGCCCCACTGAGCGTGAAGTGGAGAGCAAACTTTTACTCGCAGCCACATTTGACTTCAGCTTCCAAGAAACGAGAAGCTGTAGCAGATGGAGAGACGATAAATTCCCGTCACTGTCCAATAAAAATCACTCTTCCCCCTCTTCTTCTGAACCATTCCCTTGAAATCGTTCTCCCCCATTCTTTCTCTTTAGGAAGTTAATTCTAAACGTATAGTTATCTGTAATCTTTCTTCTCATTTCGTTCTTTTGGGGCAACCCGTCGATCTACTTGCACCCTGCTAAAGGGGGAGAAGCAAGATGGAAGGCAGAAGATTGTTAAAAAAAAAAAAAGAAAGAAAAAGGGGACAGCCGAAGGAAGATTCGAATGAAGGGAGGGTCGGAAGATGACAGAAGCAGAGGGAGAAGTTCCCCTGAGTCGGTCGGCATGCCTGTACACCAGGCGCTCTATAATTTTCTCTTAAGCAATGGTACTCTATTTTTGGTGGTTTATCGCCCAAGTGGTGGGGAGTTTTAATCCATTTATTCTAATACGCGAATCGAACACTATATTAATGGAGAGTAAATGAAGCGATTACTGTAGGCCTAAACTTTAAATGAGGTGAATTGCTTGAGAAGGTTATTTATGGAAAAGTCTAATGGATTAGAAATAAATAAAGGGTATGTTACCGCTTCATAAATTTAAATTACATGAAGTTTCTTGGAAGAAAAATATGTAAATGTCCAAATTTAGAAAGTGACGTCACTTCTCGTGCTTCTTGCCTTTCCTAAAATTTTGTATTTCATTTTTATAGAGAACGAATCATTAATTCTCAATAGACATTTGTGTATGCATTTTGTGCCAAATAGATAAATTTTTTAATTTCATTTCTGGAAAACGTACCCCAGATAAATAGATAATGTTGTAAAATTTATTTCAAATAGCTCATTATTTCTTACAATAATTTTTTTGCGTATTTTATGATCGCCTCTTTAGCCGACATGTATGATTTTGTATCTGCTAAAGAAAAGAGTTAGATCTAATTTATTTGCTGCATTTAGTTAGATTTTTCGTTAGTTAAGACTGAAATTCTTTGGACCGCGAAACATTAAACAAGTGCAGCTAGACAGCTAATTAAGTTTAACTTTCCAATGAAATAAATGGGTATCAGATATGCAAAATTATTTTGAACTCTGAATTAGGAAAACATTATTTAATTAAAATTATATACACGTGCTGAAAAAAATAAGAAAGTAGGCTATATTTTCATTCACAATAAAGATTCGAAGCAGTAACGCTCAAAATTTTAAAGCGTAATCCGGAACAGGAAGAAAGGGGGGGCAAAGGAAGCACCACGAACACCTTGAGTTTTATTCGAAGTCTTTTTAAGAATATAACTGCATAAAAATTAAAATAAATAAATAAGAAAAAGAGAAAACGAAAGCAAAGAAATTGGATCTGCTATTCGAGAAAATGGCGAAAATATTAATCTTAAATGTGTAATTCTAAGGTACTTAGATTCTTAAGTAAGGGTTCCTAGATTAAGATAAAATTTTATATTTAACAAGGGCGGAAGGGTTCTTCAAGAATGAGTAATGAGTGAGAAACTAACACATAGATTGTGTATATTTTTATGCAAGTAATTATTTTATAGGCAAAGTATTACGTGGTTTGTTAATTATATTAATTGCACAAATATTTATAAAATTATCAATTGGAAATGTAACATAAATAATGTTTAATTACTTTATTGCAAATAATTAAGTTATTAAGAAGCATATCGTTTCAAGGTCCGTTTTTATCTTTGAGACTTAGTGCATTATTATGACTTGGGGGGTAGGGATAAATAAAAACTGAAACGTCTGTGCACGTTCTCTACAGTCAATCCTTCAGTTGCACCAATGAATTATCTGTTCATGTAATTGAAAATATGGGTTAATTTGACTGTAGCAAAACGAACGAAGTTATCTACCGAAGCGGCACTGTCAAAGAAGAGTGCCGCTTTCGTGGAAGATTCTTTATGGGAAAATGGCTAATATTTACTTTACGCATTGAGAAAGCAACGAAAAATGCCATGCAGCCACTGTTTTGCGGGGATATGAGCCCGGGTCGAATTACTAATATTCAGCAATTTTATGGCTTTGTTTTCCGCTAGTGGGCATGGAAGGAAATCGTAAATATAATTACGTGAAAACGTTTAAAAATAATTTTCTCATTTAAGATAAGCTTGCATTTATAACCAGCATCTTTCACTTTCAGTACTGAGCTGTCACTAAGAACTTACTAGACCGATAATTTTTAACAATGAATAAGATTTGACATTCTTTAAAATTTTAATTCTGCAAAAAGTAAAAACCCAACACAGTGCAAAGGGGAATAAAACGCCTTCAAAAACCCTTCCCTTTTGTTTTGTTGTAAATAGTGAGGGGGGGGGAGATTTACTATTTTTGCTTCTACGGAAATGACTTTATTTTTAACCCATGAACATATGACTTCTTTCTTTAATTTTATTAAAACAGACATTTATAAACAAGTTTCACAGCTTTTAAGAGTAGATTATAATTTTTGTAAGTTAATTTTGCCTTATTGTAACTGTTACTCAGCGTAACTGAATTTTACCCATTTGTTGATACACTTTTCCCTTCCTCCTTTTGAGAAAGTGAATAACTTTATAGTCGAGGTAAAAGACATAAACTATGATTTCGGCATATCTTTAAAAAATATATTATAGGTTTAAGTTCTGTATCCATTCACTTGACTAAGGATTTTGGCCATTATAAAGGATGTCCTTTAAATGGAAGTGCAATGGTTGCCTACTTCTATTATCAGGAAGTTCGAGAACTGCTCGTTGCAAGGGAGTATGCAGTAATGGAGGTTCGACTCTATATAATTCGTTTCACAATTTCTCTTAATCCATTATTAACCACAAGTAGTTAGTTATTTTTTATTCATTATTTTTTCCATAGAGTACAGAATTAAAAATTCCCTTGCTAATCAAAATACATTTTATTCATACCTGTAAGCAAATATCATTCATTTGAAAAATGTAATTTTCTTTATGTATACATTGGTACCTCTTTATACGTTAGCTTTGAAAATTTGTTTGAAGTATAACTTATAGATATGATGAGGTACAATTTCAAGCGCTACACTTGTTTACCTTGCAGAGACATTAGGTTATTTTGAAGCAGAAATCATGAAAAATGAGCAATGCCCTCATCGGGACTTGAACCTCGGACCCCTTGAATACGCGCCGACTGTGCTGACCATTACACCACGAAAGCTTACTAAAAGGGCGGGAGAAATACCTTATAACTCTTGCAATACAATACTACGACAGCCCGTGAGCTTCCGTATGAACGTGATGGTACTATTCATTACACAACCTGAGCTATAAATCAGAATTTACAGATGATTTTGAGTTTTTCCGGTAATTTTTTTAAAAATCCATTAACTATGAGTTTTAGTAAAATTAATGGGAAGATTCAAGCAACGAAGAAAATTTTTTGGATCACCTATGAAGATGGCACTTGTATTTGGGACTTGGCTATAGCGTGTCATAAGCTATTGTATGATGGTGTCTACGATTGTGAAAAAAACCAAAGACAAATCGGCTAAATTTGCGAAGGTGTAAAAAATCGATTACCAGACAAAGATTAAAGACATTAGAGCATATGGAAAAATTGTTTTTGATGGGTATAGCAGAAAAATATTTATGTACAGTATCACGTGTAGTACTTCATTTATGTGCAGTATACGTTTCGCCCACTGCATTTCTATTATATTAATGAACAAGGTTTTAATAATAGCAATAGTTTTTTTTTCATAAAATCGGATTAATTATTTTCCTTTATTTCTTATTGGAAAATTTCGTTTGGTGTACACCCAAGCACCTGGAACAGATTGATGTATATCGAGGTACTTCTGTACCTGGAATTTTAAATGCCTCAAAAGAAAGTTCTTCGAAGCGTTTAAAACTCCAAAGATAAAAAACTCGCATATTGCTTTTAATTAGTGCATTAGATGTCGCTGTAAATAAAAAAAATATTACCACTTGAGGGAAATATACATTGAAAGTCTGGTGTAATAAATTTAGTAAAATAATAATCCAAAATAAATAAATAGTGATTTAAAGAAATAAATCCACAGCTACGTCTTGAATAATTAAGACTTTCCTTTATGAAAGAAAATGTGAGCTCTAAGGAATACTGATCATACTCAGATGCAATTTTTTCAGAAATGTGGTCGCCTCTAAAGACTTTACCGCATTTCAGAGAAGAATGATGCTAAAAGTCAGTGCAATCATTTGGTGACGAATATGGTCATCTGCAGAGGTGGTCCTTTTAGAGAGATGGTGCTAGTTTATGTTCGTAGAAATACTGATTACATTCAGGGGTTTTTTAGGGAGGTGGTAGTCTCGAAAGGGTTTACTGTAATTTAAAGTAAATGCTAAAAGTCATTGCTGCCGTTACATATCATGCAACTCAAAAATCTAGAATTTAAGGCTTTAAGAAGTAAGAAAATAACATCAAAGATATACGTCCTTTTATCTTTAGCATCGTTACTTGATGCTTAAAATGAAACGAGCCTGAAAATTGAAAAGGAAGAGAGGATGTGAAAAAGAGAAGCTGCCAAGAATATTTTTAAATCCTTCTCTTTTGCCTTCAGTCAAAAGTGGAAAATAATAGCTAAATGCAAAGCCTATCTTCATTCTGTATCAAGAAGCTCTTATTATACTGAAGTGAGAATTTAGTTACGTGATTGTCTATCTATCTCCGTCAAATGGTTGCTAATATTTTTGTGGAATCTTGTAAAGGTTATTCCAGTAAGCATACTATGATTTTAAAACGAATTGGCAACCACGTTTAAAATGGTAACACTGTCACTGGTTTCGAATTTGTAGTTATCACGCTCTGATAATTCCTCATGTTTATTATATAGAATTCAAGAATGTTAATTTTGGACAAAAATTTATCTCCTCAGATGAAATTCATTTCTGCTTGATCGGATATGCTAACAAACAAAACTGTCGTTCTTGAGGTGTGAGAGCAATCCGTAACAATTGCAAGAGAATCCTCTACGTTCGGAAAAGATCATTGAATGATGTGCTTAATGGCATAGTGGTACAATAGAATTATTTTTTGCCTCAAAACGAGGGAAGAGATGCAGTTACAATGACTGGTGAGCTATATGGATAGATGATAAAAAATTTTTTGCTGGTCAGATTGAAGGAAATTGATTTGGAGGACCTGCTGTTCCAGCAAAATGGTGCCACGTGTCCCACTGCTCACGCCACTATCGACAGGCGGTTTGATCAAAGGATAATTTCAAGAAGGGCAATTGTTAGTTGGCTTTCCAGAAGTTGTGACTTAGCTCCTTTAGACTACTTTCCATGAGGTTTCTTTAAATCAGTGGTCACTGTGAACAAATCACGAAACCTTAAATGAGCACAGTAGGAATGAACGTCAAACACTGCATTTGTGACATTAAACCCAATATACTGCATACGGTCATCGAAAATTGGGTTTCTCGAACTCGCTCGTATGCACAGAGTTAAGGTAAATGACGTTTCCTTCAGAACATAATGTCATAAAATGTACTTTTAAATAGTATAAAAAGTTTGACTGTATCTAAACAGATTTTATTTTATATCATTTTTTTTAAGATCATATCATTCTTATTCGAACACCCTTTACAATATATTCATATATAGGATCTGATTTCCTCTTAGGCTGGGAAGGACCGGAATGATGTCCCATATTTTAGGGAGGATTCTAAACCCTTCTATAATTCTTCATAATCTTTGTGAAAACCATAAAAATGCGCTTTGAAAGCACCTAAAATAACTCGGCACTGACCACAAAGTCATATCATTCATGGCTTTTATTTAAGAAGGAAACGTAGGAAGGCAAAGATAAGTTAATTGAAATCAATTATTTTTCTGAAAGTGCCTCGTGGGTCAGACACCAGTGAAAAAAATTGTTCGAAAGCCGCTCAAACAGAAAATCTAAAATGTTTATTAACAATCTTTCAGCTGTATTTTATTTGAAGTTTTAAGAAATTTATCTTTTTATAAAGGTCTTCACGAAGGTAACTTTTTCAAGGCAGGCAGTCCTTTCCCAACTAACGTAATTAGTTGAAAGAATTAATGATTATTTCCTAAACAGTTTTATTTTAATTTGCAGTTCGTTCTTTTAATTAATACATGACATTTTCTCCAGAACAAAGTGAGATTATGGAATTGAGTGAAGTGGTAAAAGAGCTGTCGAAGAAAGTATTACTTGTGATACCTGAGAATTTCTGGTACTGAAGAGATTTTTTTCAAGATGCAACAAGTAGATAAATTAATTTTTACGTTTTCTATATTGCAGAAACCAATTTCTAAAATTAGAAGTATCGAAGTTGTCAGAAAAAAAGAAAACTAATTAAATAAAATAATAAATAAAATTTTTAAATAATTAATAATTAAAGTAATAAATAATTTAATAAATTAAATTAGATTTGAAATTCAATAAAACGGAAAGCGATAAATAAAAATTTAATAAATTATTAAACTGATGATAAAGAGTAAAGCAATCAAATAAAGTATGGAATGTCTTATTTGGGGCTTCGGATGGAATTACAATTTCACTTCATTGGACTTTAACTCAATTTAAGCCCTAAATATTCTTTAAAATGCATTATTTCAAGGATGATAGCCCCCCCGAAAAAAAAACTAATTTTTCTAACACACCAGTAAAAAAAAGCTACAACCCTTGAAGCAACACTAGTGAGAATAAAGAGAATGCTAAGTACAGTATGAGAGTATGGAAGGAAATTTTAAAGGAGGTGTTAAGAATGAAAACAAGAAAAGCATATTTCAACAGTTTCTAACTAAAATCTTATGCCGATATAATTCTAGCTGTCAGGAAAAATGTGACAGGGAAAAAAAATTCTTCTTGAATCAGAGCCTGATTTAACAAGAATAAGGTTCTGTACAAGTGACAATCCTCTTCCCCTATATTTGAGTTCATCGCTCCAAAAAGTCTGCAATGCGATTGGCAAGTCACTAGCATAGGACGTGCACGACCATGGTAATCACATCTAGTACTTTCAAGAGTGAAAAAAATTATCCACTTTCATAAATTCATTGGACTTATGAAGAGTAAGCATTTGACATATGGTTGGGGCTTTTCTTTCCATAAAAGTCTCAACCTCCGAGAAAAGTTTATTTCTCAGTAAAACACCAACTTAAATTCAGAAATCAGAATCAATTTTAAGGCTTACTTATTATTAAAATAAAATTTCCGAGATTAAAAGAATTTTCTCCTGAAAGTGTGGTTCAGTCATATGAAAGAAAATTAATTACTTAAGGGTTTGGAATTATGATTTATCTCAAAAACTGAGGAGCACCGGAACCGGAATCTGATGGGCTCCGCCTCAGTTCAATCTCTGCCATACTGACCTTTGACTAAGAATAAGAATCCTTATGCCATTGGTCAAGCCTTGTCATCGGTGCAATTACAGCATGCAAACATAGTCCACGCCAAACAGAAAGCTAAAAAAATATGAAGAGCGCCTAACATCAGACTGGAGTTGACTATCTGGATTATGACAAAGCCCATGAGAGGTACTTGTCCAAGGACAGGGAAAAGTCTTCTGGAGAATGTTCTAAGGGAACCTGGCTCATACATTATATATACAGAAAATTACAAAACCTTCCATGCAACCAGCTCGTTCTTCCGAATTTCAACCTTTTGTCAAATGAACTGTGTTCAACAATCTTGGCGTTTGGCCGCTAGAGGGCGCACTTGATCATAATCAAATGTAAGATCTAAATCAGAATCAAATCCATGTCTTAAGAATTTTGAGCATTCAAATCGAAATTACTAGAAGTTAACTAGTGGCCCCTGTAGCACAACGTTAACGTGTACTGAGTTAACGTGCACAACGTTAACGGTAACCTGTGTTGCCCTGTAGCACAACGTTGTAAGGTTTTAGTTAAACTAACAAAGTTTTATTTTAATTTTCCCTTTTCTATCTGTTCTCATTTCAACTTCCCTTTAGAATAAGCGCGCGTTTCAGCGTTATGCTAATTTGAAGTGTAGCCAAGTTATATTTAAACGAAAGGTAGAAACCTTTCAGTGTGAGAGAGCTTTTAGTCTCAGGCCACTGTTACTCTAATCGACGTTCGCCTGATTAGCTAGTATTTAAATTCTAAGCTGTAGCGCTGTTATGTGATTACTTATTGAAGTAATTCCAAGTGCGTCAGTATTAGTTAAATCTTGCTACGCACCATTTAGTTTAGAGGCCAACCTCGCGTTCATAGCTCTGTGAGCAACGACTACTTAATTTCTAATTAGTTTTAGTTTAAATTAATTTGACTGTTCATTTTAGACCCAAGTGCGGTCGTTATTTTCTGTATCCCTCCCGAGTTGCGAAGTGGTTGTACACAATTGTGATTTAAAAAAAGAGGATTTTAAATCCCTCTGAAGTGTAGTTCTTCAACCACTTAATCACAGTATTCTACCACAGAACATAGCTGCATTCAGCTCCCTGTTCAAGATCAGGATTCTGTAAAGTGTTTCACGAAGATGTTTGCCAAGAATATGCACCGAACACTCAGTCCTGACAACGTTAACGGTAACGTGTGTTGCCTATGTAGCACAACGTTATGGAAGTAGAGGTACTGGCCTCGACTCCAAGTCGAAGCCAAGATTTTATATAGTTATCTGTCTAATAATACATCTCAGAACTATTTGTGTCGTTTTAAGTAAAGAAATCTGATACACACATATATATATATTTAACAATTTAGAAGATATAAACGCAGCAGAGAATATAATTTATGGTATGACGGAGTATTAATGAATTAGCAGTGGTAGTGGCGATATTAACACTTTTTTATTCTTGAGAAACACATTCTTAACACGGATTATATAGCGTAAAGGGGTCTCTCGATCACATTGTGCCTTTTCTACACTTCTACAACAAATAGTTTCGATGTAGCAGAAAGCAACTAGCAGCAAGAATGTTGATAGGAGAGAAGCGAGGGACAGAATGCGACATGTCCAAGAGAAAGAAACCCGATACAGAATGATTTAGCTTCGGCTAAGCTTCATTTCAATCGTTTAATTTTAAGTTTCGATTTCTAAGTTTTAAATTGTTATTGGCTGAAGTATTATGTATTATGTTATGTAGAGTAATGTGAGAATGATGCGAGATATATTGATTTTGAAATGACTAAGTTTATAAATCTTTATTACATGTGGTTAATTTTTTTGAGATTGAAAGAAAAAATAACCAAATTAAACAAGAAAGTTAAGGAACTCACTAAACTTCAATTTAGTAACAAATATTAAGAAGACGCAAAGAGCAGCATAGTATTACCTCATAGAGCAAAGGACATGAAGGAAACGATGGAACAATAAAACATATTAACTTGCGAAAGAAGATGCACAAGACACAGCAGCGATAAACAGTGACACACTGTACATGACATGGCAAAGAAGTCATTTCATGATCAGTCAGTCTGCAGGAAATAACGCTGATAGCATGGCAGCAAGAATAGGATATCCTACAAAAGAGAAGGATAGTTTTCAATACATGTCTAAGTTACCTGATACCAATAACCTTATAAATACTTTCCAAATAAACCGCATTCTTTTAAGGCAAGGTCCATTTCCTATCTATGTTTACTCCAGAAGCATTTCATCAACAGATACCTGCATTTACGGCAGATTAAGAGACAGTTTGCCTTATTTGTTCAAATGCACAATAATAAGACTTCTACATTCGCCATCATCAAATATTATAACCTTCCTTATGAACAAACAGGCAAGAAACCAAAGAAATATCATGAAAATAATGAATATCGTAGCAAACATAGGCACAAATTTATGTCATCCCTGATAAGGATGTTTTCCATCTGAAGAAAAATTCCATTACGTCAACAGTTTTTTGGGGACTTCATGTCTTTTACGCGCATTAAATCCCATTAAGTCATTAGCTTTCATTTCACAAAAACCCTTATAAGTTACATTCCAGACAAGCATTCCTTTGTCATAAGTACAAAAGCCCTGTACATGCTACGAATACACTATCCCAGATCTGCTCAAACATCAGTGCTGGAGAAGTACTGAACCTTGGCAAACATCTAACTTTCAGAAAGCTGCGTTTGAAAGGCAGTGCTTATTGACCCCACGGTAAGCACCGGTGTCCTCCTGTCAACTATCAGTTAACTATACATATGTATTAAAGCACTACATAGTATATTTCTTCGATTATTAATTATTCATATCCAAAGTTTCAGAACTTTGTGATAAATAACTTACGTAACAGCTCAAAGCTTTCGAGAGGGCAAAATACTTCATGGAGGGCCAGAGGCGATTGGCAAAAATTTTAAAGCACGCACCTGACGGTGGGCGTAGCTATGGACGTCTATATCTAAATTAATAAATGACGGATGAGATTCACTAAGGCTTCATCAGGGGAGATACTCATCGAAAATTGCCCGCACTCCACCCCCTTTTGATCTGAACGATCCCCCTCCATTTTTAAAGAAGATATTTTTTTTCCGGTGATTCATCATGTATCACTTCATCCATCATTTTTTTTCTCAAGAAACTCGGTTCTTGTAAACGTCGAATATAATGACACAGTAAAATGTCAGAAGGTACTTACTCGTCTAATAATGCAGAGAGAGAAATATGTACACAGCAATTAGTAAATGTGTACTTTCTATAACAGGAGTTCTTTCCACCCCCCTGCTGTGATCTACATAGAATGCAAACAAAGAATAAAAAAAAAGTCCCTTGGAAGGCGGAACTGTGGTAAAAAAGATATCAGAATTCAGCTTGATGGTTATCATACATGTTACTTAAAGAAGCCTCACACAAGGTGCCTAAAAGGGGGGCTATAGGCTTCATTTCCTTAAATATTGATTCTATGCACGAACTGTCTATCTCAAGCTCTGAGTTTTTCAAAATAAAAGTATAGGATTTTATGAAAACGTTTTCAACCACAGCGTAGGAATTTTCCGTAGCCTGAATACCCTTCCGTTCTGTAAAAATTACATTTGCTGTAATATTCATCATGCTTTAATAAATTGAATGCTAGAAGTGCAAATACTTTTATGTATAAAATTCGTAGAGGTATCAAAAAACTTACATCACTTCTGCATATTTATGTCTTACATGAATTATTACCTAAAATTTCGAATAAAATTTAAGGAGCAACTATGAAAAAGAAGTTCTTTGTTTTGACGATTACCGGCCTTGAATTGGATAAAACAGCAAATTTTATTTTATTCGAACTGACAGAGAGAAATACTGATGAGAACAACTCTAAAAATTTTGCTTATAAGCGTATAGAAAGCTCTCCATTTTATTTAATAAAGCAAAATTAATACCTAATTAACTAGATTTTTTACTGTATGCAGAAAATTTAGATTTTATAATTACTGAAACCTTCTCCCATCTTCTTCTTTGAACCTTCTTCTTCTTCGAAAATAAAAATTCCCTGTCTTATTTTGAGAAACAATGTAACTGTGAAAACAGGTTTAAGACACTTAAAGAAAAAAAAGTATCTGAAAGGGATCAGATTTTAATGGTTGCCCAAAAGTGCCCCTTTAAAGTTAAATATTCCTTATCAGTACAAATTATCAGCTGAGATGGCTGAGATGGCCGAGATGGAATAATGGGACATTTTATAGCGTATGAAATAAATAAATATTTAGACTAACGTGGGAACACTATACATTTCCTGCATTTTTAAAAAGTGAAAATACATATGTAATGATAGCACATAATATTTGAATACTCAATGATATCTAACTTCTAGAATGATGAATTTGCAGTTACTATTTTACAGAAATCCAACTGAGGAATAGATGTTTCATTGAGGTTAGTAGCACGTAATCCAATCCTCTGCGACTAAATTGTCATGATACGAAAGCACAATTTTGAAAGCACTGAAGTAAGAACACTGAGGTGTACAAGTGTAGCAATGTTGTTTAGCGTAGATAGTTGATTCTAAGACCATCCATCCATTTTGAAGAAGAAGCAGTCGAGCCGGATTATAAATTCACATTTGTCACCAAAATTCACTTGGCACTCCAATCGTGCTTATTTCTAGAACAATTTTGATACTACTGCGATAGAAGCGAACATAGTAGATGATTGCAGCAAAGTCTTTACAGGATGAAAGCGTAAGGGAAAATAGAAGAATGTCGCAGTAGTAATGCAGAGGAAGAAGGGAAGGAGTCAAAACATTTTGGTTTTGTCTTACATATATATATAGCAATTATATAAACATTTTTAATGTTTTTAGTTAGATATATCTTGAACTAAATGCATTTTTATTTCAATCAATTTGATTAAAAAGTACAAATAATAATAATACTATTCTCAAGAACTGCATGTATCGCTTTTAAATAGATTAGTTTTTTAATCAGCAATCAGTCAGTTATTTTCAATTCAATTTTAATCAATAATTGTTAATCAGCTTTAATTTGAAAGATAAATATTTTACATTTTGTCGAATGGCAACAGATTCTAAGGTCAAACATGAAGAAAATGAAATCTAGGCATCTCTTTCAAATACTCTCTCCAGACTTAAATGCGTGCAAGCATGAAACACGCTTTGCTTTGCGTATGTTACATTAGAAATGCATTATGGCATCACTTGGCAATTCCGCTGTTTTTACATTGCAGTCATATAAGTGACTTTAATAATGGGATGGGATTCAGTTCAATCTAAATCACTACACTGTTAACGTAGTCATCGTGATCAGTGTAGTGGTTAGAGATGCCGGTTGCCACATCGTTGGCCCGGATCCGAGTCTCAGTGAGCGCTTCAATGTTTCTAGATATATGGCACCTGCGCAGCATGACGGAAGTTAAAATACTGGCGAGCTAAAATTCCTCTCGAGTGGTTTGATGGTAGGGTAAAAGGGGTGGAAGACCATCATATCCGTTCCCTGGAGCTTCTCCAACGAAACTGGGGCGGAACTGCACAATCAGTGAGGTAGAATAGTACTTTTACCACCACTCCCGTAATGAAAATGTTGGTGTTCCAGCGACGTCTACCTGTTCCTATACTATCATCATAATATAGAGACTATTATACATTTCGAACCAGTAAACCTGGAAAAAATCAACTATTCGCTAATTTTTCCTGTTACCACTAACACCTCAAGAGTACGTATGGGGGAAGGCAATAGTTCATTTTATTTTTTTCAACATAAAGGGCAAGTGAGAAAAAGGCCGAAACCCAGTCAACTAAATCCAAACGATGAGGACTTTTCGCCCACCGTATTTTAGTTTGTCGCTACTGAAGAAACTCTTAATTTTTTAGAAAAAGGAAATAAAATAAATCAAATTTGCCCTAACCGAGATTCGAACCGTGGATTTTCATGTTTAGTAGTTGAACCTGCTTCCCCTTATACCATGAAAGCACAAACGGGAAAATGTCATTGTTCTTTATAATGTGAACATAAATATGGAGCATTTTCTCTTAAAAAGCTCTCCTCGGAGAAATCCTCCCTTAGACTCATTACGCCTAATATGTTTTTTTTTCATAACTGAATAATTCAATCTTGTCTAAATAATTGCAAAGTTCCCACGAAAATGTCTAAAGTACAAACTGAGGTTTGACGGAACATAATTATGAGGACTAACGTAGTGCTTCGCAAGACTGATTGATTAGGAAATTTGTTTTAGATTATCTCGCCCTACAGTATTCTTATTTTAGTTATAAAAACTACATTCATCAATATTTTTCCAAAAATTCAATTCGCACCGAAAATTAAACGTAAGGCTTTACAAAAGAGTAGCCGAGTAGAACTGAGTCGAGGAATCGGACGCCAACTCTTGGCGACGTTTCCGTCGAACCAAAATCCAATAACCCTGGACGAAGCAAAGCAACAAACCACGTGTGCCTTCAATTGATACAGCGAGCTAGTGCGGGAAAGACATCTCTTTTCAGTTCTTTGAATTAATTACCATGTGGATCTTCTTCTGTTGACAGAATTCCTAAGAAACTCGATATGTTTGTGTATCGGTGAAGTTCTCTATAAATGCACATACTGTGCTAAACAGAGCTGTTGACAACTATTCAATCATTTACTTTTTGACAGCATGATTACGTCGAAAAATTAGCAAATAAAATTTGTTGTTTTTCTCTGGCAACAAGTTAGACCCATTATAAACTGATCAAAAGAAAATCAGATAATCGTTTTCTGATAGTGAATTTACGAACTAATGAAATATTTTTGGAAATAAAACAGATACTAATTTCAGCTAATTAATTTAGCAACATTATTATCTTACATGATTTCTGAAAGCAGACATTTGTACATTCAAGTTAACAATAGTAACTGTGAATAAATAGATGAGAACACTCACATCATGGAATTATAAATTTTTTAAACGTTATTAAAACTAAAGAACTTAAATGTTAGAATATGCAGGAGAAGAGAATATTTAGACCGTTTATGGAACGATTATGTTGTAACTGTGATACTGCCACCGTGTGAAAGATACTTCTGTTCCAAAGTCACTTGATAGCTTAATTGGTGGTGAAAATGTGTTGGACTAAAAAGAGTGTTTCTCTGTTGTTGTTGGGATATGAATTGATGTTTGTTGTAATAATCATCGAAGCAGGAGAAGACGGTGAGTTTTTCTTTGCTTTTTTTATGAAATATAGTGGCGCAAATTTGTTTTTGGACACTTCTGTTTTTCAGTTTTATTTGCAAGTATCAGTTATTAAATATTCGTTAAATGACTTTCATTTTCTTTCATGTGTACCAGTCACCACCTTTTTTAAAACCTGTTTTCGAAGAAGGATATTCGAAACGTTTTGGGTTAAAAACAAGTTTATTTAAAAAGTTAATTTTTTTCAAGAAGTTCAGAAAAATTCACATAAGTATTCGGACACTTTGAACAAGCAGTTTATATTTAATAAAAACATGATAATAGAGAGACGTCTAATATTTCGTTAGATATTGCTTGGCTAAAATTACACTTTTTTTTGCTCTTTAGTATGCATTTAACTAATTTTTTCGAGTAAGAATGTTCCATTTTGTTCCATTCCTCCGTAAGTATAACTTTACTAGAGCTTTTGAAGAAGTATCATGTTTACTTGTATTTTTTTTTTCAACTCAGTCTGTACATATTCGATAAGATTTCATTCCGAAGAATTTTTAGCAATTTTTTTAACTTTAGAACAGTTGTATAATAACCAAACGAATATTTAGGACTGTATGTTTAGGATCATTATCCTCATAGAACTTGAACGTATTTTGCATTCCAAATTTTCTTACAGATATCCTCCGGTTTTCATTAAGAATATTTATATATTTATACTGATTCATATTATTTTGTGCAAAAAGTAAATTTTTTTGTCCCACGTGACAGGGAAGCATATCGAAATCACTAAGTTTCTACCTGAAGTAGGCAATAGGTTTTTCGGTTTCAGTTCTTCATTTTCATTCCAACAGTTCTCCCATTGGACCCAAATATATTAAATTTTGATTCATAATTCATGCATAGATATAACAGTGTTTCATTATTCTAAACTGCTTACCACAGATTTCTAGATCGCCAGGCGTGTATTCATTACTTTCTTGTAGACAAAGAACTTTTTTTTTCCGATCGCACATTATGTCCATGTGTCCATTAATGACTTTTCTAACAGTTTCAAAGTTAAAAGTTAACTTTTATTGCAAGCCGTTTTTCTGAACTCGCTGCACGTTTCGCTGTACCAATTGTGAGTTTTGTTTGATTTTTCATAGGATAAATCTGATGCCTTCTTTTTTCTTGAATATTTTGAATGCTGTTTTCATCTCTAAAATCGTGAATAATTAAGTTTCGTACATTACTTGCCAATTTGTAGTATCTTTCCAAGCTCAGTTCACATAAGGGACAGTTAATATATTTTGCTAAACAAGTAATAATTTTTAACTGCAGACGATAATTCTTGTGATTATACTTTTATTCAAAGCAAAAAAATTTAACAAGAAACATCGTTTTCTAAAACATCTTAACAATACTTTCGAGAGGCCGAATTATTATGCGAGTTATTGATTAAAACTTTTGGAATAAGTCATTTTATTGCAAATATTATTTTGTAACGTGCACGTCTTAAAAGAAAAAATATATTAGGAAAACATTTGGAATCTATATTTCAATATTTAGTACAAGGTCTATGCAAATAAATTTCAAAAACTGAAGAGTTCGAAAACAAATGTGAGCCAATTTTTTAAAGCACAACGAGCAAAATTTTCAGATTGTATCAAAAATTTGTGACATTCAGCTCCCGATTAATGGAGAAACGTATTAACCGAGCACAGTCAAAATAAATAATTGAGATTATTTTTTAGAAACAATGGAAAAATTACTATCGCAAATCAATCTTTTGTTTGAATACTGATTTAATACACGCAATTAGTAAATTTATTCTGAAGATTTAACTGAAAATATAAATAAGTGGTTATTGGTAGGTTTCCCTTAATTAAAATATTGTTATTTCTGTTATTTCCCGTACTCCTGTATGTTTTTAATTATCTCAGATCAGTTCGTCGTTCTTGGTTATGGTCCAATAATTTGGGAGGTGACTAGTATTTATTTTGTTTTAAATATCACAATTTGTTAATAGTATTTATAATTATAATTCAAGAAAATATAATTTTTATTTAAGAAATTACATGTAAAAATGATATATTCACAATATAAGTTAAATATTAAAAAATTTTAAGTCAGGTAAAATTAAGCTTTTTAATTCATTTATGTGTTTTAAGTTTTTGTATTGATATAAATGACATTTCATGATAATACTATACATCATATCATACCATATACCATTAATTTAATAGACCGGTAAATATGAAGCATAAATGATTAATCGCAAGTATTTACTTGTGAGCAGGTATTAGCCAATTTGTAGTCAGCCAAGGAATTCATTCCAATTTTCAACTGTAAAATTACAGAATAGAGTAAAAGCCCTGATTTTATTTAGTAAAAGTTTATTTAAAAGTTAATTATTTAAATTTCAAAAAATTGCATTTTAAATTTATAAATAATGATTCTTTTTTTTTAACTCTATGATCACTGATGAAATGAATAATACAAGTGGAATAAAATGCATTTATTTGCATTTTAATCAATAAGTAACTGGCCTGTACAAAAATACAGTCCAGTCAGCTTGAAGTTGTCTAGTAACATGATAGGCTGTTGTCCCAATTATTTTAGGCGAACTGGTAACTCTAATGAACTATCTATTATAATAATATTAAAATATGCTATCTGTATTAGTTTCTATAAATCAGAGTTTCATTACGAAAATTGGGTTGGAATATGTTACCTATATTGGTTGCTAGAAGTCAAGCTTTAATTTCTAAAATTAGTGTCTTACGGAAAGGCCTTCAGGGAAGGTAAATGGAAAATAAAATAAAATAATTTCGTGTAAGCATAAATATATAAATAAGAAACTGATAAATTGAATTAAAGAAAAACAGTTAAAAATTTAATTGAAATGCTGAGCTTACCAGAATTGAGCTCTGTGAGTTGCAGCTGAATTTAAAGCCTGCCTAAAAGTACTTATTAGTAATAAATGCAATCTTAAGTGCATTTTGATTTAGGAAGTTGCATGTAGAAATATTTCGCTCACATCTACGCTAATTATCAGAATGTTAGGTCCCTTTAAAATGTAAATGGTGGTAATTTTGTAGACTGTCTCTTAAGAATTGGCTATTATAATACTTATGTCAAATTGAGAGAGAAAAATTTGCGATTAAATGTTCAAATATTCTACACGTTTATTAACTCGAAATGTGTTGTAATCATCAGCCTTTGTTATTATGCTTTAAGAATTGTTATAAGCCCACAACTTTGATTTTCATTCGCTAAGAAACGATATAATCGTTAGCTGCAATTTTGAGCCAAGAAACAGACTTATGAATTTCTCTTCTAATTCCAATAATTACAGTTTTCTGAATACATTTTCAGCTCTGTGAAACATATTTCTCTCTTTATCTAATTCAAAGGTTTTATTTCCAAGCAGTTTCCGAACATTTCTTTAAAATATTCCAAAAGGAAAATTGTTAAATACCTCCAATACACATTTGTTATTTTTTCAGCTAATTCTCTTAGACTTAAAACAGCTTTATAAAAGAGTGTCACTTTTAGGATGAAAAATTAAAGGAATCTAAATTTTTCTTTCTTACACGAAATAGTGTACCTTTCTGTGTAGTCGCGAATATCTACTTGATGTCACACTAAGAATCAATAACTGCACTTTAAAAAAGAAGTTTTAACTGTTCTCATGGGAAAGAAAGTTGTTCTTCTTGTGGTCAAACTTTTATAAAGAAGAATCATTTTTCCCCTGTAACAATCTGTATGAAGTAATAAAAGTTTAAAGGTATTACATAACTTTTGATTGATTGCATAAGATTCTGTTGTTTAATACTGAGAGTAAGCTCATCTACGTCAAAAACGATTAGTTGCGTTTTAGAGAAAATAAAAGGGTTGTATATTGGGATTTAAAAAAATTATGTTTGTCAGAATGGCAGCTACAAGAAATCGACCCTTTATTGCAGCGAAGTATTTTAATCGTTTCATAAAAACGTAAATGGTTAACAAAGACAGTGTGATGAAAAAAGGGAGAACGAAGAGTCCGTTGATAAATAGTTTAGAATGAATGGAAGAATTAAAAAATATAAAGAGTATGATACCAGTTGCGGTGCAGAATACCTTCTGTATCATTGTTGCCATTATGAAAATCCTATTTAATCATCTTAGGAATTTTACTGTTTTCTAATCTTATTTATGAGTTCTGAATATTGTATTGCAAAGTAAACACTGAAATTTGGCATTCGCGAGTATTTACTAGTTTTTCCAGCTGGACGGACTAGATTTTATGACTTTAGATAATAACTCATTTATTTTAAATATCATTTCTGTCGAAATGATTATTGGGATATTTTGTTCGAGCGAAAAATTCATATGCTTTATTATACGTTATTTATTGTAAATAGACATTCGGAGTTATTTCTTGGTTCTTTTAAATGCGTTAGAAGTCACAGAAATGAAAAATAATTATATTTAAAATCTCGAGGTAATTACTGGGTAATTAGTTAATGGCATTCTAAAAATTAAATTTAGGAATATGCGGCACAAATGATTTCAATGATGAAACAGTATACGCTAATAGGCTATGGGAGAGAAAGCTCCTAAATGGGAATACGCCGAAAAAAATTATAGAACGTAAGATATTTTTTTTTCCTTTTTGCATGCCTTCGTGGTGTAATTGAAAGCATATTCGACGCGTATTTGAGAGGTCCAGGGTTCGAGTCCCGGCGAGGGCATTGCACATTGTTCATGTCTGCAGCATCAAAAATTCTAATGACATCTACAAATGGAGGCCCACCAACGGCCGAGTGGTAAATCCGCTGAACACTGGTAGTTCTATCCGAGATTTAAATCCCGCCAAAGGCTGGCTGCATGGGCGTTTTCGTGATTTTCCCCATGTGTAACGTGTATGCGAGCCAGTTTCTTTTAGAAAATCCTCCATGAAGGCATCCCTTCCCTTAGGCAGATAGCCCTCGAGGCTTTCCCGTACTCATATAAACCAAACCATCTACAAATGGCGCCTTAACTAAAAGTTGGTGGTCGATAATTCGTCACCACGAAGATTTGGCAACTGGGTTCCCTAATGCCCAGCTGCCCTTTATAAGGGACAGTATATAAGACCTTTTCTCCCTCTTTTCTACATATCTTCATGGTTTAAATGGATCCACACTCAACATGTATTTGAGAGGCCCAGTGTTCGAGTCTCCGCGAGGGCGTTTCATCTGTTTCATGTTTCTGCTTTAAAAAAACAAGAGAGAGAGAGAGAGAGATTGTCAAAAAGTGTCAAGATTGCGCCAGTCGTTGGCAAGAGCCTTGAGCACCATCTAGGTGACAGTACGACTTTGCTCAGTTCCGCCCCCAATTTTGATGGAGAGCATCTCGGTGGGACGGATCCGAGAATCTCCCACTCCTCTATCCCTACCATCAACCTCTCGAGAGGACATTCGGCTCGCCGCATATTTAGAGTGCCCTCATGCAGCACAGACACCATAAATTTCCAAACATTCATGCCTTCTGCAGGATTCGAACCCGGGCCCTTCGGTATTGCAGTCAGTGTCGCTAACCACTATCCCGGTTGGGTTGCTGTAGTGCTTCTTTTCTATGGCTTGGCTTGCTCTAATTTAGTTGCGCGTGTGAAATAAATTTTATGCTAAAAATAAAGAAATGTTCAACCGGCCATAACTGCTACCTTCGGATAACATCCATCTTTCATCGCCGTCTTCATTTACGATAAACTCAAAATTTTTGTTAAAATTTAAAGTCGTATAGAATTGTAACTTGTGAAATATCTGCAAATCTACGGTAGACGCCAGATTTTCATTCCGTCTGTCTATCAATATGTCATTTACAGAGGTTTTAAAATAAATTTCATTTTTATTTTAAAACCACAACTTTTATTTAAAAATAAATTTAATTTTTATTTTAAAACCACAGTAAATGTTATTGGATGAGAAAATTTTGCTCCATACTCTTGTTTTTCCTTGTACCATACTCAGGACGATATCTTAGGGAAGAAGGGGGAGGAAGGGCTTTGAATATCAACGTATAACCCATCGAAAACGTACACTTAGTCAACTTTGCTATCAGGAAAGAAAGGAAGACCGAAATAAATAATCACGGCTGAGGGTACATTGGATAGGGGTGTTTTATTTTCCATTATCGGCTCAGGTGCTTTTCCTGCTTACGACATCGATGGCAAGGAAGATCGGGGAAGAAAGAAAGGGGGAGGGTATCCCTGCATTTTGTTGACATTCTCCTTCCTCGAGAGATTGACATCGTTTGTGTACCTCCAGCGAATGTTTGCGTCAAACGATAACGTACGAAGGGTTCTTCAAGTCCCTCGCCGCTTCAAAGCTAACGAGGAGATGCCGAAAAGGAGACTTTCTGCCCTCCCGATAAATCTCAGCGGTGCTTTTATTTTGGTT
Organism: Stegodyphus mimosarum; assembly: GCA_000611955.2. Taxonomy (NCBI): domain Eukaryota; kingdom Metazoa; phylum Arthropoda; class Arachnida; order Araneae; family Eresidae; genus Stegodyphus; species Stegodyphus mimosarum. Next base: position 992,542 of record KK114222.1, on the reverse strand, counting down.
GTTTGTTAGCATAACATCGTGCATATTCATATATGTGCGCTGTGTAAACTCTTCCTGGAAAGTGTTCGCAAGTGTTTGTTCGAAACATAACGGAAGATGCTAGTTGAACGCGTGATTGTTCTAAATAGCGTTTGCTCTCGATTCCAGACTTAAAGGTGATCCAAAACTTAGTAAATATTAAAAAAAATGCTTTACATGCAATTTACAAGGTAATAGAATTAGTAGAAAATGCATAAAATGTCAGATTATATCTAATAAAGTTTAGAGTGAAAATCTTAATTAATGTACCTTTACCAGATGGCGTTTCATCTATAGCAAAAGGATCTCAAAATAAATGCCGAATGTCGGTAGCCATCACTGCCGAGTTAAATTTTTTAGAAGCAACATGGTAATGCAAAGCTGTTATGAGGCATTAATGGGTTTAAGAGGTTATGGGCAGCATAAGGTTAAGGGGGTAGCATTACTTTCGGGATCATCATATACATGCTGTCTTTAAATTATAAAGATGTTGTCCGACTTTTGTGACATAGTGACTATGCATGTTGACTTTCGCGGCATAACGTCAGGCAACGCTGCCAGTGACCTTCATGTCATTGCTTCAATCCATGAGCGGCGCTATGTATATCCATGACCTCAGATAACTCCAACAAATAATCTCCAAATTAGTTCTGAACGTTTAGACGACTTTTGATATTAAAAAATGAAAGTTTCTTACGTTACTGCTTCCAAAAGTTTAGAATAAGAATTGCATTATGGGAAAAGCTGGGTTAGGTGAAGCCCTATCCTGCATTAATATCTAAAAGTTCCAACGCTTACTTTACTTCTTTCTGGAGAACTCTTCATCGAAAATTACAAATATATCGAAAACTGTTTTTAATTTTGCAGTTGCACGTCACCTTCTGAAGGTAATGGGATACATTAGATTACATACATTACAACTTAGATAATGACTATGGTGTTATCGGAAACTTAGTCTTGCGACACGTATGTGCATATTTGTGTCGTACTGATAGAGAGTGTGCATTACTGAAAGTGGTATAACGAAATTTTCGACATATATATTCGCGAAAAATATCATTCGAATGAAAAACGAGAAGCACATTTTGCGACAATTTTCTATGAAAATCGATCAGTGTGTTCATTATACATGTGATTTTGACAACTTTAGATGTTTTATATTTCATAACAAGTGCAAAAATTCCATGTACGGTCATTTTAAAGAAGATTTAGCATTACCTTGTTCTTTAACTTTAGAGCAGGTTGGCCAAAAGTTAGCCCGAATACGGCCTTTCTGATTGCTTAATCTGACGCGTTAAGAAATCTTGTGCAACTATATTTTCATATTTTTTTCTACCCGATTTTGTACGCAAACTACCGAAATCAGCAGCGCGAGTGCGCATATATTGTAACAGTCACTTAGCGATCAATCTAAGTTAAGAATACTCTATATGTTAGAAAGCATATGTAACCGTCGGAGAATACAGTCTTATCATTTCTAGTATTTTTAATTTAGAAATTAAACAGTGACATCGAGAATACAGTCTTATCATTTACAGTAGCTTTAATTTAGAAATTAAACAATGACATCTGAATACTGTTGAGTCAAAAAGAGTGAGGAAGCTTAGAGAAAGAACATTTAGCCTTTAGATTTTTATCTGAAAATGAAAAAATATCTTATCAATAATTTGATGATCAATAAGAACAAATCCCATTTTGGGCGTATTCGTATTTTTTTTTAACCGGGGATGGGTGTTTCCCTTATCTCTATCACGTCCTGCTAACCATAGGGGCAACGCAAAATATCATCACGGCCCTGGCCGCATGATGCAATAAAAAGACCTTTTTGAGCCGTGATTAAAAATATTTTCCCTCACTTGAAATTACGAAAACATAGAGGTACACAATATTGATCCGTTTCACTACATTAAGCCGGCTGATTTAAATATTGTATCACTTGACTGAAAGAGAGAGACTGCAATACAACCTAATCGTAGCTGATCCGTGTGATTTTAAAAATTTACGGTTTTGAACAGACGCTGATAGAATAAACGAACGGTTTGAAGTTAATCTTGCTCTGTTTTATAAGTACTCCCTGCTGTGTTCCATCTGCTTATATTCCAGGTGTATTTGTGTAACAATCGCTTGATTGACGTTAATGTCATCATGCTGTATAGACAGCTGTTCTCATTCGCTTCTCTCCTCTAAAATTCGCTGTTCTGCTTAGAAAGAAACTGTTGTTCAACATGTTGTACTTAAAATGCAAGGTTTGGTGAAACTTGGCAATTAACATGTTCCATCAGGTAGCAACTTCTACCATTAACTCAATCAACTACTTAACATAAGTTTTTTTAATGATAACATTAAAACTACGGGTACAAGTAAATGTAAGACAAGCATAATAAACCACTAACCATTGCTCGCATTAACTAGCCTTCTTTAAGAGCTTCTAGAAAAGTAAGGAGTAACAGTATTGGAACCCTTCCGATTTAAAAACTGTGTTTGTTGCACTCACGGATAATAGAACCAGCTCTATAATCTTCAGTTTCCTATTATGTCATCCCAGGCAATGAGATCTTGGTATTTTGTGCAACTGAATTATATAAATACATTCTAAGAAGATTAATTGGGTTGCTACAGGGTTCTGAAACATTCCGTCAAGTATCAAGCTCCATTAACCACTGCTATTTGTATTTACACAATGTACTGATATATATATTATATAAAGAATATTTATTTTCTTAATACAATTCATTAAATTTGTCATCTTGGTCACAGAGTTTTATTAACAGTAGGATAAGAAATTAGGTTAGCAGAAACAGGAGAACATATTTCTAAAGTTCATCGCTCCGAATATATCATTTTTTCGAATTGTTAATCTGAGACTTGACATAGTTCTGTCCCATATTCGTTAATTTTGAAATGGTAATATTTATTTTTCCTATCAGATGTAGAGTCTTGATTAGGAATCTTCTGAAAGCGAGCTCGTTGTTACTTTAGTTCATTATATGAAACTGAGATGTTAAAGGACTGGTATTATACCCCGGTAATTGTGTTTACAAAGCACATTATTTATTTTCAATCCCGATAGGTCCCCTGAATATTTCCATAATGGTTATCCTCGCATTTTCTGATCTTTTAGACTTTTTATATTCGAAATGAGGAAGTTATTGAAAAAATAATTCAAAATATGTTGCTCTATTTAAAACTGTTGTATTAAAAATTTAGCTACTACAGAATGTTAAGCAGAAATGACTATTGACATTTTAGAGAGACTAATGCAAAATAATGCTATATTTTTATTTTTATCTTTCATTTTAATAATAGTTATATATACTTATAAAGTTACCACGTGGATATACCCAGTTATTTTTAAACCTCGGTGAATGAAGTTCGTTTTACAATAAAAGACGGGCCACTTAAAACT